>CM053265.1:31894293-32194293 GCA_028583415.1 Protea cynaroides
TCTTTTAATTTGATACAGTCTGATTATCTACTCAGATGAGTTTTCATTATCCATTCTTGACCCTGATAGTGGTGGGGTCAAGTTGCAACCTCCTCTTCTTGCTTAGTGGGCAATAGATCAGCTTGTGGTGGATCTCACCCTGAGTCTCCACGTCACCCAAGAATATAGCTTAAACTTCTTTATAGTTGCTCTTATTCTTAATGTTTGGCCATTATTCTCTTATCTCTGTTGGATTTAGCCCGAGATCTTTCCCTTTATCTTTGCGGGGAATTAGGCATTACTAGCCATTTTCTCCTTCCTTTGTCATACATCGAGTTTCACATCTTGTGAGTACCAACTCGGTATTCAATTTTCTGCTTTACAGAAGCTCCCTTCTTGCTACTGTACTATATCCTTGTATACTTTGATAACTATCCAACTTATAGATAATACCCTAAATGGTTTGCTTATTAGGATAATTTTTTGTCTTCTCTTTCTGTGTGAGTGTATATATATGGTTCCACCTTTTATATGTACATTATCGTCTTGTCTAATTTCTGTCTCAACCAACACAGGTGCTTATAGTTTGTTTGTATTACAGCTTTTAATTTATCCTAACTCAGTTCATGGACTCCAGTGGAAGTATTCAGGTTTAATGGGTAAGGCCTACGAGAGCTCTGATACCAAGTTGTCACACCCCAATTCTGGACTAACCAAAATGGTGTGATGAACCATCAATAAACCAACGGTTCAACCAGGATCTCAAAATAGGCTATCCCACATATGATAAACCAAAACACATTCCACATTAATCAGAGGTAATAAAATAAATAACGGAAGTCTTACAGATAATGAACTGAGAAATTCTAACTGTGATACTCATAAATAAAATATCCAATTATGTTGATTTAACCGAGACATAAATAAAATATCAAATACATGTCTTTACTAAATCCAAATAAATAAAATAAAATATAATCGAATACGCATGAGTTGCACTCGCAAGAGGAGTCATGCGTATCCACTATGTCTTCAGCTTCCATTGTCGCCACATGCCCGTACACAGGAGCGTTCATGTAATCTTCAACGGTGGTACCTGCATCATCAACTAAAAGTATTCGAATTTGAAAGGGTGAGCACTGTAAGACCCGTGTCAATCTAACCCGGTCTTACCACCTTGAACCAGGTTTACCCATCATGGTCGAGTCAAATGGACCAAGGGCGTAAAGGAGATCGAGATCCCAGGTATCAAATCAACCTAGAAACACTTAAAATAGGGGAAGGGTCGCATACCCAGCTAAGCAGGGTCGGACCTCCCAAAACAGAAAGTTAGAGCCTCGGTTTTGGAGGGAGGGTCGGACAGCTTAAGACCCTAGGGTCGACAGGATCATCGACCCTCCCATCGACCCTCGGTTCCTGCCGAATATAGAAATTAGGAAATTTCTATATTTTTCGATTGGGATTCTTTCCAAATCTTAATGGGACTTATTTAGGATGTTCCTAGGCTATTTAAAGGACGTCCCTAAGCCACTTTCACTCCTTTCACAACCCTAATTGAATTGATAGAAAGAGAGGAGAAGGAAAAGAGGAAGAAGAGAGGCAAGGAAGAGAACCTAGCAAAAAGGAGAAGAGTTACAAAGGAAGATTAATCTTCTCAGGTATGGATACTAATTCCATGAGTTTCTACAGACCTTAGGAAAGTTATTGGAGAGAGAGTGATCTCGGAGAAACCCAAACCATCCATCCATGGTTAGGTTTTCATGGAAAACCCTAGGAGAATGCATGAAAGCCATCTAGGAGGATGATTCATGGTTTCAGACCATGGAATGAATGTTTAATGGAATGTGGGAACAAACTATAGGACCCCAAACACAAAGAATGGATTAAAAAGTGGAAATTGGACCAGAGTGCACCGAGGGTCGCACCCAGGGTCGATGACCATCCGACCCTAGGTGTTTCTGACCATCGACCCTCAGCATTCGGGAAGTCCAGAAAGAAGGGATGGTCGATAGACCCATCGACCCTAGCATCGACCCTCAGTTGACAGAATGGTTTTTAATTCCGAATAAATTCTATTTAAATTCTATCGATTTTGTTAGGTCTTCTAGCAATATAATAACATTGTAAATGTGAATTTAAAGCTTGGAAAAGTATCTTATAGAAATCTAAGGTGAGGAACCTTAACCCCAAACTAAATTGGTTAATAATAAACTGTTTTCTATTTCTTGAGTCCTATGCTATGTTTGATTCTATGCGAATATGTTTGTAATGTGCATACAAAGATGCCATCCAATATTTCTATTACTTGTTCATGCATATTTACTTTATTGTTTATAACATGATGATGATGATGATAGTAATAGGCATGTGCTTGTATGTGTGTGGTTGATGTGCTTGATGCGAGCGAGTATCAGGGGAGGTGTGATGAGAACGTCAATAAAAGTTAACCTTTGGCGGGTCTCAGCACTTTAGCTCTATCTCTAACTCAAGTCTTGTGCATTGACATCGTCGTATCGCCATTACTTTAGCAGAACTATTATGTCGTAGAGTATCTGGGGAGGTGGTCTTGGTCCTTGTAGTCTCTGACTCTACCAGGGGCCCTTAGCTCTATCTCTATGGGCATTCTGAGGGATGCTGGGGTGAGGCCTTGGATACACTGTTTGGAATTAGGATTGGTTAGTTGCGAGCCCAGTTTGCAGCCCTCGCCAATAGGGGCTTACGTGTTGGTATAGCACTATATAGCAATAAACGTAACCTTTGTTATATAATGTTCATGATTGGGTGCATGTGAGTTGACGATAAACGTGATCTTCGGGTAACGTCACACACTCGTGTATAGAGGCGGAGTCAATAAACGCGACTTTGGCTACCTCAACCTTTCTATTGCATACTGCAAACTTTAAACCAGACCAAAGATATAAATTGACTTTTTGCATGCATATGTATTGTTGCATTGTTTTGGCTACTCACTGAGCCGTGTTGTGTGCTCACCCCTCGACGTCGAATATTTTTAGTTGATGATGCAGGTTATACCGTCGAAGACTACATAAATGCGTCTGCATACGGAAACGTGGCAGCTATGGAAGCTGGAGCTGAAGATGATACACACGACTCCTCTTGCGAGTGCAACTCGTGTGTATTTGATTAGATATTTTTATAAGTTTCTTTATTTGGATTTATTAAAGACTTGTATTGATATTTACTTATGTTTCGGTTGATACAGAATAAATTGTTACTTAAATTTTAATATCACATAGATTCTCAGTTCATGTTATTATAAGACTTCCGCTATTGTGTATACTCTGATTATGATTACGGATGTGTGTAAGTTTGGATAACGCGGGGATAGCCTATTTGAGATCCTGGTTGAACCGTTGGTCATTTAGCGGTTCATCACATCATTCTGAAGAGACCAGAATTGGGGTGCGACAAGCACACATCACGGCTCAGTGAGCAAACAAAACAATGCAACAATACATATGCATGCAATCAATTCATATCTTTGGTCTGGTTTTAAGTTTGCAATGTGCTATAGAAAGGATAGGTGGCCGCCGCACCTCTATACACGAGTGTGTGGAAATGCCCAATGAAAATGGCACCGTCGCCCCACATGCACCAACCATGGACAATAGTTGTCACACCCCAATTCTGGACGAACCAAAATGGTGTGATGAACCGTCAACAAACCAACGGTTCAACCAGGATCTCAAAATAGGCTATCCCACATATGATAAACCAAAACACATTCCACATTAATCAGAGGTAATAAAATAAATAGCGAAAGTCTTACAGATAATGAACTGAGAAATTCTAACTGTGATACTCATAAATAAAATATCTAATTATGTTGCTTCAACCGAGACATAAATAAAATATCGAATACATGTCTTTACTAAATCCAAATAAATAAAATAAAATATAATCGAATACGCATGAGTTGCACTCGCAAGAGGAGTCATGCGTATCCACTATGTCTTCAGCTTCCATTGTCGCCACATGCCCGTACACAGGAGCGTTCATGTAATCTTCAACGGTGGTACCTGCATCATCAACTAAAAGTATTGGAATTTGAAAGGGTGAGCACACATCACGGCTCAGTGAGCAAACAAAACAATGCAACAATACATATGCATGCAATCAATTCATATCTTTGGTCTGGTTTAAAGTTTGCAATGTGCTATAGAAAGGATAGGTGGCCGCCGCACCTCTATACACGAGTGTGTGGAAACGCCCAATGAAAACGGCACCGTCGCCCCACATGCACCCACCATGGACAATATGCACCCCATGAAAACGGCATGGCTGCACCGGTTGCCCATACCAACACGTAAGCCCCTGTTGGCGAGGGCTTGCAAACTGGGCTCACAACTAGTCAACCCTAATGTCAAACAATGTATCCAAGGCCTCACCCCAGCATCCCTCAATACATCCATAGAGATAGAGCTAGGGTCTGGTGACCAGGCTGAACCACAACGCCACGTCCCCCCCTGATACCCTACGACATATTAGTTCCGCTAAGGTAATGGCGATATGACGATGTTAGTAGACAAGACTTGAGTAGAGATAGAGCTAGAGTCTGGTGACCAGGCTGAACCACAATGCCACGTCCTCCCCCTAATTCTCCCCTCGCATCAAGCACACTAACACTTGCTTAGTGGACATGACTTGAATAGACCATGGCACAATATACACCCCATGAAGAACGGTCATGGCTGTACCAGTTGATACCATCCCTACCCGCACCATATACACTAGCCAAACACAAACATTCACATGCCTATTCCTATCATCATCATCATCACCATGTTATAAACAATAAAGTAAGTATGCATGAACAAATAATAGAAATATTGGATGACATGTTAAATGCACATACAAGCATACACGCATAGAATCAATATGGCATTGGACTCAAGAAATAAAACAGTTTATTATTAACCAGTTAGTTTAGGTCTTGTACCCTCACCTTAACTTGTTAATAGATTCTCTTCCAAGCTTTAGAATCACCTTTATAATGTTATTATATTGCTAAAAGACTTAACAAAGTCGATAAAATTTAATTAAAATTAATTCAGAATTTAAAAATCATTCTGTTAACTGAGGGTCGGAGCTAGGGTCGGAGTCATGATCGACCCTGGGTGCGACCCTCCCCCTAATCTGAACTTCCCGAACACTGAGGGTCGATGCTAGGGTCGGATCTGCCATCGACCCTAGGTGTGACCCTCTATGGTTTGAGTCGAAAATATCAGATTTCGTTCTCTCTTTCATGGTTGGGTCCTATGGCTTACTTCCACAATCCATTCTATACATGTTCTATGGTTTAGGACTATACTTTATTCACCTACATGGTTTTTAATGATCTCCTCCATGGTTTCCATTGAAACAAAACCATGGATGGATGATTTGGGTTTCTTCTAAGTCATACCCTCTTCATAAACCATTTTAAAGTCTTAAATAAATCATGGGGAACGTATCCATACCTTAGTTTTGCTGAGATTCAGAGTTCCTCTGAATTTCCTCTTCTTCCTTAGCCTTTTCTTCAAGTTTTCCTTTTCTTCTTCTCTTCCTTCTCTTCTCTTTCTCTCAATCCAATAAGGGTTGTAAAAGGAGTGAAAGAGGCTTAGGGACGTCCTATTTATAGGGCAAAACCTCCCAAAATAAGTCCCATTGAGTTTAGGAAAGGTTCCAATTGAAATTAGGAAGGTTTCTCAATTTTCGGTTCGTGCTGTTTTTCCCGAATGCCGAGGGTCGATGGTGAGGGTCGATGGGAGGGTCGGACCTGCCTGTTAAAACCTGTGACCCTACCCTCATTTTGACTATTTTTGGGTAAATTTTCATATTGGGTCTTGGGTTTCTTCACACACTTGGTCCACTTGGCTCGACCATGATATGTAGACGGGTCCCGACACAAAATATAAGGTTAGGCCAGGTTCGTGGCGTGCGGGTATTACAGTATGAACCATATAATTTGAAGTATGACTAGGGTCCCATCCCAAATCCTATTCAACCGTCTTGTCAAACTTCTGAAGGTCAATAATGATATGAGTAAAAGGCAAGTTCTAGAAAATATAGGACAACCAGATTGGAGAATTATGTCAATATCCTTGGGAACTTGATTCAGCTGAGGATTTGTTTGGGCAAAAATGGATGCCAATTTCTAAGAAAATACTTGAGGATACTTGAGTAAATACTTCCAAGATGGTTCAACCGTCAGCTTCGGATTATGTCAGGTTCATCTAGTTTTAGGCTAATTCAATTGCCACCTCTGGTTCATGTCCAGTTCGTGTTGGAACTAAGGAGAGATCTAGCCCTAGGATGGTTCAACTATTACCTCTGGTTCATGTCCAGTTCATGTTTGGAACTAAAGAGTGATCCAGTCTTAGGCCGGTTAAATTGCCATATCTGGTTCGTGTCAAAATTCAAAAGGGTTCCACCCCTCTATGCTTAATGCCATTATCTAGCCTTAGACCAATTCAATAGTCACATCTAGTTCACGTTCCAGTCGTGTTAGAAAAAAAGAGAGCTCAATTTCATTTGAATTCGATGTCGATGTTTTAACCATAAGTCTATCCAAAGGTTGCCTCCAGTTCATATTTTGGTTCATGTTATGATCGAGGGAAAATATCATTTGTTTGAGCTTAATGTCAATGTTTTATCCCTGAACTGTTTAACCGTTACTTTGGGTTTAAGCCAGAATTGAGGAAAGTTAGACCTATCTGAACCTAATGCCCTGATTTATCCCTAGGCCAGTTTGATTGTCACCTCCGATTTATGTTTTGGTTCAGTTCGAAATTGAGAAAAATCCCTTCACCCAATTTCCATCTCATGGTTTGTCTCTACCAATCAAAACTCGATGCTGCAAAATAGATTTGGCCATCCAGAGTAAAAACTGAAGGGTTGTGTTTATAATCATCCTACTGCCCAATCTTCATTAAAGATTTTAGTTGTGACAATATTCCACTTATCCATGGCAACTGGGTTTTGTTGACTAATGGAATCGGTCCTAAATTTTCAAGGATCCAAAACTCCCATCTTCCACCATCAGTTGAACTGTGAAAAATCGGTGAAGAACTTCAATGAATCCAGACTTGGGGTATGAAGCAAAGTGATTTAGAACCCAAATAGAATGGCAAAATGATGAATCTCAGTCTAAACTAGGGTATAGACCAAGATGGTAATGGGCAAAGCCATTAATGAACTTCAATGGAGCCCATGTTGGGGTAATCCAAGATTGAAACCTAATGGAACCATAATGAAACTAAGCCAGGGTAGACTAGGATCGTAATGGACAACCCGACGTTGGACTGCAATGAACTCCAAGTTGGGGTATGACCCAAAAGTATATTGAACCAAGGCTGTGAGCAGTCCAAGAATGAGCTTCAAGGAAACCCAAACTGTAGGTCAACAAGGGCTGAAATTTAATAGATCCCAAACTAGGGTATGAACTTGAATGACCTTAATCCTAAATTGGGGTAAATCATAATGTCGGACATCGAACACCTATTGGCAGGAAGGCATCATGGACCTTACTAGAAAAGGTCTGAATGGGGATTTAATCCTGCAACAAATCGTAGGGTGTCACCGAAGACTTTTGTAACCAATTAAAGTCACTCAGATACATTATTTTTGTCTTTACTTGTTGTTATCAGTATCTGATAGGTTGTCTATGTCTGGGCCTGAGTCTGATAGGTTTGTAGATAAATATAGTCCATTCATGCTCTGTCAAATAAAAACAAAAATCATCCCAATTGGGACTTCTACTATTGTGCTTGGTTTCTTTCCAATACATTTCTTCCCAACTTGGAATCATTTTCCTTCCATGTGCATAGTTAATTCTTGCTCTAAAGATGATATGGATGATGAGCTATCACCCAAACTTCTACCCCACCGACCACTTGAGAAAAGAAAGTCCAACCAGTCTGTAGATGACTTCGAAATGATTGATCTAGATACATAGGAATACAGCATTGGTAGGCATGAGATGCCTTGAGGATTAATCATGTTTTAAAGCCACATCATTGGGAAAAGGAAAGAAAAACTGAGAGGACAGAAGAAGGGATGTGTACTCAGATTCTCAGAGCCAGACACATGTCTTTTCCCATATTATTAAAAAGGAGAAATAATGTCAATGAGCCAAAAGATGGCAGTCATTCTTCAAAAGAGATCACACGGATATGCCGCCCGAGGAGGAATAATGTCGATGAGCTAAAAGATGACAGTCATTCTTCAGAAGAGATCATATGAATATGCCACCCAGGCAAGCATAGATGTTTACTGAGTAAATATAGATGTTATTGAGCATGATACAAAGGACAATCAAAAAGACATATGGCTGAATGGACAAGTGCCGATTGAACTAACAGATTACTTTACTATAGGAGTCTACAAGAAAGGAGAATACTAACTAAGGTTGTAAGACCCGTATCGTACTAACCGGTCTTACCACCTTGTATCAGGTCTTCCTATCATGGTCGGGCCAAGCAGACCAAGTGCGTGAAGAAACCACAAGGCTAGGTATGAATTTGAACCCAAAATTACCTATTTAGGAGTGTGTGGTTGCATACCTAAACAGGTGTGGTCGACCACACCTCAGATTAAAGCGACCACAGAAATTTGGGACGTATGGTCACAGTTTTTGACTGTGTGGTCCATGGGTTCTGAGACCACACCTGCGACCACACGAACTCAGACAGAATCCGTGATTAGGAAACCTTCCTAATCTAAAGGGGGTTCTTTCCTAATCTAAGTAGGACTCTATATGGAGGGTTTTCCTCTATATATAGGACGCCCATTAGTCTCTTTCATCCTTTTAGAACTCAAATTGAAAGAGAGAGAAAGAGAAGAGGAGGAAGAAAAGGAGAATTGAAGAGGAAGACTAAGAGAAGGAAATTCAGAGAGAACTTTGAATCTTCAACAAGTATAAGGTATGAAACCATCCCCACATCAGTTGAATACCTAGAATAGATCATGGAGGAGATAGTGATTCAAAGTGAGACCTTAATCAACAAACCATGAACAAATTCTAAGAGATCCACAGAGGGAATCTATTAGGATGATGGATTGAGTAAAAATATGAATTTTAAGCCATAGAACAACCATAGGAAGGATCATGATGATAAGCCAAGGAATTAAACATGAAGGATTAAGTTGGGAGTGAAAGTTGACCATCACATGTGTGATCGCATGTGTGGTCGCATAATATGCGACCACACGAGACACACATGGTCGACCACATGCCCTCGGGAAGTCCAGGGAGGGTGTGGTCGCATGTGTGGTCGCATGATATGCGACCACACAAGAGACATATAATCGACCACATGCCCTTGGGAAGTTTCAGGGAGGGTGTGGTCGCATGTGTGGTCGCATGGTATGCATCCACGCCTTGCAACCACACACCCTATGGTCGTAGAAACTGAGACCACAGGTGCAACCACACCTGCGACCACTCAGTTCTGGAAGTCTAAATTGCTGAAAATAAATTTTAATTTTAAAATCTATAAATTTGTTAGGTTTTCAAGTGGTCTAAAAGTAATTTAAAAAGCTTGAACGAGGAAATACCATCGACTAAAGGTGAGGGAACAAGACCTAAATTAATTGGCTAATAATAAACTGTTTTACTTATTGAGTACAATACCATAAATGATTCTATGCTGGTATGCTTGTAATATGGATTTCACATGTCATCCAATATTTCTGCTATTACTGCTCATGCATATTTAATTTTGTTTATTTATAACATGATGATGATAATGATGCTAGGAATAGGCATGTGAATGTATGTGTGTGGTTAGTGTGCTTGATGCGAGTGGAGGATCAGGGGGAGGATGTGACATTGTGGTTCATCCTGGTCACCAGACTCTAGCTCTATCTCTACTCCAGTCTTGCCTACTAACATTTTCGTATCGCCATTACCTTAGTAGAACCATTACGTCCTAGGGCATCAGGGGAGGTGGTCTCGGACCGTGTAGTTTCTAACTCTGTCGGGGGGCCTTAGCTCTATCTCTATGAATGTATTAAGGGATGCTGGGGTGAGGTCTTGGATATACTATTTGACATTAGGATTGGTTAGTTGCGAGCCTAGTTTGCAAGCCCTCGCCAATAGAAGCTTACGTGTTGGTATGGGTAGGGCATCAGAGGAAGTGTTATGCGGTGTTTGATCCGGACACTTTAGCTCTATCTCTATTCCATGATGGGTGCATGTGGGATGGCAATGGTGTTTGATCCACTAGGTGGCTTCACACATTTGTCTATAGAGGTGCGGCGGCCACCAATCCTTTTTATAGCACATTGCAAACTTATAAACCAGACCAAAGATATGAATTGAATGCATGTATATGTTTGTTGCATTGTTTTGTTTGCTCACTAAGCCATGATGTGTGCTCACCCTTTCGACATCAAATATTTTTAGTTGATGATGTAGGTCCTACTGTGGAAGATTATATGAATGCACCAATGTACAGGCATGTTGCTACTATGGATGTGGAAGCTATGGTGGAGTCGCGTGATTTATCGTGCGAGTGCAACTCATATGTTTTCGATTAAATTTAGTTGTTGGTTATCGAAACATGTAATTGATTTATTTATTTTATATTATGTCTTTAGTAATTTGGAGATAATTGGATTATTAATTATGTTATCACTGTTAGATACTCAGTTCATTAATATTAAAGACTTTCGCTATTATTTATTTACTCTGATTATGGTTGTGGTTGTATCTGATTTAATCAAATGGACACGGCCTATACAAGATTCTGGTTGAACTGTTGGATCATAGACGATTCATCACACCATTCTAGTTGGTTCAAAATTGGGGTGTAACAACTTGGTATCAGAGCTCTCGGGCTCTGTCTATTAAACTTGTATACTTCCACAAGAGTTCGTGAACTGAGTTAAGATAAAATTTAAAAGCTTTAATAAGAACACACCATAAGCACCTGTGTTATTTGAGACAATAACTAAGACAGAGAATAATGCACATATGAAAAGGAGAAACAAGTTTCATGTATACATAAAATGAGAATAAAAATAACATATATTCGAATCAAAGTACGGTCCACAATCCAGACAGTTACTCTATAGTATACAGTAAAAAGAAATAAATGGATCATAGAGCTAGGGGAGGAGGTGCCTTACAATCTTGATCATAGTCCTCAGCATATACCCTCGTAGCCAGGCTACCTGAGTCTGGGTCACCTGGAGACTAGCTGCCAGATCAGCCAACCGCTGATCAGTAGCATGCTGGGCCTCCCGAATCTCACACAGCAACCCCATCACGTCATCTGGTGGTGGGTGCGAAGGACCAACTGAGTAGAAAGGAACCCGAGAAGGGCCAGCTCCAGTGGAATGTAGTGGTGATGGAGGAGGTATGGTGTCTACGTCCATGAACATCCTATCATCATCCTCCTCAGCATCGCCCGTGTGAACTTTTGCTACTGCTGCTACTGCTGCCTCCGCGTCTGCTATCTCTACTCGAGTATGGGGCACACCATAGCGTTTCTCTCCTCGTCACTGACCTGAGCATCTCGCATCCCCATCCTGCAGATGTCCTCCCAGTCAAGGTCAAATGAAAAAGTATCCTCATGAATCCTCTCATCAACCAAGTCGACATGCAGGCAAGTGAGCAGAGTGGTGATCAAACGTCCATAGGGTAGGTTACCCACCAGTCCTGGCATCGTGGCATGGTGCATAGTCCTCATAATGATATAAGGAAGGCAGACAGGTTGCCTAGTGCAGATGCAGTACAGGAGGTACTGGATCAACTGTGAAACCTTCTCATAGTGTCCACTCTGAGGAATCAGGTTGTGCTGAATAATCTTGCAATACACTCGGAGTTTCGGCTGTAGGTTGATTTCCTTCATCTGCCATCAATCATCCCTAAGAATCTAGCTGTCAATCTCTGCTCGCATTCTTACTGACAGGAACTGGGATTCCTTGGGTGCGCAGTATACCAAGGGACCATCCTTTGAGATACCCAGGAGATCCATCAACTCCTAGCAATTAAAGGAGATCTCCACCCCTTTAACTAAATTGGTGATCCTGAGCTCTCTACCCCTATCTATGTCCTCTGGGTCACCCTCTACCTGTAAATTACCATAAAACTGTTTCACCAACTCAGGACAAGTGCAACCCTCATATATGATCACAGTCGCCAGCCCATATCACCGAATGTTCCCTCCAAATCAAATAGGGCTAAGTTGGCCAAGTTGACACAATGACCCCCTTCCACCTTCTTACGCTCATACTGGACATACCGTGCCTCTGCTTCAATAGACCGGAAGCGATGGGGATCATGAACTCTGGGGACCTTAGTGCGAGCCATGTTATCTCCAAAGACATAGACCAACAAGCAATACATCAGATATAGTGAAAATTCAAAATTTTAGCATTATAACGGCATGATTTGGCCAAAAGCCTCACTTTTCACCCAAACAGTTGGGCAGGAGGACTTACATAGGTCCCAAGCTATCCTGCAAGCCTCGTACAATCGAGAATTTAAACTAGGTAGGTCGAATTTGAAGAAATTTTTGACAATTGGCAAAAACCCCAAAATTTAGGTCAAAAATGGGAATTTTCAAGTTTCTAATGAACTAACCGATGAAACTCCAATTTTCTTGAGGGCTTTCATCCAGTGGGTGGCCAATAGCAAAAGCCCCGAATAAAAATCAAATTTTTACGGTTAGAAAAATAGTAATTTGAAGAAAACCCTATAGATAGAGAAAAACCTAGGTATGAAAGCTTAAATAGGAGAAAGAATAGGGAACATACCTGGAAGAACAGAACGTAGGATGTGAGTCGATGAAAGAATCATCAAACTTGTGTGGTCGATACTATACCAACTCAGTGGAGGTGAGTTGAGTTGAAGACAAAAGAGAAGAATGGAGAATGACTCCAAAAATCAGGTTTAAAAACCTGATTTGGGGTCATGTGGTCATAAAATTTGACCAAAAATGCGACCCCACGATCGACAGCACGATCGACCACAGGCTCTCGGTGAGTTGCCAAGGTTTGTGTGGTCACAACCTGTGGTCACATATAGTGCAACTACACGATGCACCATAGGCTCTCGATGAGTTTACAGAGTTTGTGTGGTCGCAACCTGTGGTTGCTTATAGTGCGACCACACGATCGACCACAGGCTCTCAGTGAGCTAACAGGGTTTGTGTAGTCGCATAACCTGTGGTCACATATACTGCGACCCCACCATCGACCACATGATGAAAAATACTCTGTTTTGATTGAATGACTTTAGAGATTGAAATTTTACATTGTTTATTTGGATTTTGACAAGAGAATGACATATATTATGATTGCCTCACATGTTCTCTGACTTTCAAACACTACCACCACTAAAAACAGGAAATGGCTGGGCGAAGAATAACCAGGCGAGGACGTAACCCAATTCCACCACCACCACCTGTGGAGGAAAATAGCCATGAAAATCCTAAGGAACAGGAGAATCAGAATGTGGTACCGCCAGGAGCCAACGACCAGGCTAACCCTACAAACTTGCCGGCCCCACCTATAGATTTGGCTACTACGGTGATGAATCTAGCACAACAGTTGCAGCAAATACAGCAAGTGCAAGCCAACATGCAAGCTGCTATGAGAATGGCTTTCCTAGCTGCAAACACTACACCTTTACCAGCGGGACAGGCTAGTACCGTACCAGGGGGTAGCAATACTGTGCCCCAAGCATCGACTATGAATAACACGTACCTCAAGCACCTCAAACGCCATTTGTACAAGCTCAAGTACAAAACCCTGAAGTAGCTCAAGGCATATACAACCAAGGCAATTACCAGTATCAACCGCCTATATATGGGGCATATGCTCAGTATCAGTTGGACCATTCTCGACTGATTGAGCATTTTCTGAAGATGAAGCCTAAGGAGTTTAATGGCAAGCCAACGGATCCTTTGTGGCCAGCTCACTTGATCGACGAGATGGAAAGGAACTTCATGATGATGACTGTAACGAAGAAAAAAAAGTGTTATGTGCCACATTTATGCTGAAGGGCGATGTACACCATTGGTGGAAGTCTACTCGAAGTTATCGGTTAACGAAGCACGCCCAATTGACCTAGGCTATCTATAAAGAAGCATTCTTCGAGAAGTATTTTTCCAAAAGTTTCAGAGATGCGATGGAAAGAGAGTTTCTGAGTTTGTATCAAGGATAGATGATTGTGGATGTGTATCAACAGCGTTATGAAGAGTTGTTTTTCTTTGCTCCCTTCAGCATGCAGGAGGAAAATACCAAAACCCGAAGGTTTGTCATGGGACTTAGGGGAAGTATCCATGAGCATGTATTGGGACTGGAAAAGAAGATTTATAATGAAGCAGTATAAATTGCTCGAGTACTAGAATTGAGCCAGAGGGAAAGTTATTTTGCTCAGAACAGATGTATCAAAAGGCCTAATAGAAATTCATATAACAGAGGGAACACAAAGACCTTTAAACCCTTCCGTACTCAAGGCTTCAATACTGCAGCCAAGTCTACTCCAACAGTCCAACCTCAACAGAAGCAAAGTAGTGAGGGAGTAAAATGCTTTAACTGTAATCAAATAGGACATTATTCAAGGGAGTGTCCTAAGCCCAGGAAGCAGCTACAGCAAGGAAAGGTTTATGTAGTTACATCTGAGGATGCTATCGCATCGCCTGATGTGGTCACGAGTACGACCTAAACCTTTCATTTTGTATTACCTTGTGTGAGCATGTAGACTAAATTAAATCAAATCACAGGTATCATACCTATTAATGGCATACCCACCAGAGTACTCTTTGATTCTGGAGCTACTCATTCTTTTATATCTGTGTCATTTAGGAAGAAGCTAAATCTACCCCTCAGATCTTTAGACTACAAATTGCTTGTACGATCACCTATGGGATTAGAAGTGGAACTAGAAAAAGGTTATGGACCATGTCCAGTTCTTATCGGTGAAAAGATTTTGGATGCAACCTTAATTCAACTCGAGATGGCAGACTTCGACGTTATCTTGGGAAAGGATTGGTTAGCTTGGCACTCTACAAACCTATTATGTGTAGAAAAGAAACTGACATTTAAAGACAAGGAAGGAGTAGAGTTTAGTTTTGCGGGAGCCAAACTTCCCCGTAAATGAAAACTCATTCTCTCTGCATTAAAGGCTAGAAAATGCCTCAAGAAAGGGGGAATTGGGTATCTAGTATCCATGGTTGATCTCACCAAGGAAGCACCACAAATGGAGGATATTGATGTTGTGCGTGACTTTTCGGATGTATTTCCTGAGGAATTACCAGGACTACCACCTGATCGAGCGACAGAGTTTGTTATAAATCTTATACCCGGAGCCGCGCAAGTATCTAAAGTACCCTATCGAATGGCTCCTACTGAACTAAAACTAAAGGAACTGAAGGTATAACTACAGGAATTACTGAACAAGGGTTATATCAGACCTAGCATATCACCATGGGGAGTGCCGGTATTGTTTGTAAAAAAGAAAGATGATAGCGTTCGACTGTGTATAAACTATCAGGAGTTGAATAAGCTTACAAAAAAGAATCGGTACCCGTTGCCTCAGATCGATGACTTGTTCGATCAGTTGTAAGGTGTCAAAGTGTTCTCCAAAATTGATCTTTGGTCAGGATATCATCAGTTGAAGATTAAGGAAAGTGATATTCTGAAGACAGGATTCAGAACATGATATGGACATTATGAATTATTAGTCATGTCTTTTGGATTAACCAATGCACCCGTAACTTTTATGAAACTCATGAATCAGGTATTTCATGATATGTTGGATACATCAGTCATTGTGTTTATTGACGACATATTAGTCTACTCCAAGGACAAAGAAACTCATGTCACAAATCTAAGGGCAGCGACTAAAAAAGAGAAGTTTTACACCAAATTTACAAAGTGTGAGTTTTGGCTAAATGAAGTTGCTTTCTTAAGCCATGTTGTATCCGCTGAAGGAATTAAAGTGGACCCTAACAAGATTGAAGCCTTTGTGAAATGGGAAGCACCTATGAATGTTGCAGAAATCAGAAGTTTCCTAGGTTTAGCTAGTTATTATCGATGATTCGTAGAAGATTACTCTAGAATAGTCGTACCTCTCACCAGTTTGACTAAGAAAGGAGAAAAGTTTGTTTGGACCGACAAATGTGAGGAGGGTTTTCAAACATTGAAGGCTAGATTGATATCAGCTCCCATCTTGACTATTTCGGACAACCATTTACCTTGTACACTGATGCGTCTGGGTTGGATTTAGGATGTGTACTTATGGAAGGAAAACAAGTAGTTGTGTATGCCTCAAGACAACTGAGGACGCATGAGAAGAACTATCCCACTGATGACTTAGAATTACCAGTAGTAGTGCATGCTATTAAGATATGAAGACATTATTTGTATGGTGAGAAATTTTAGATTAAATCAGATCATAAGAGTCTTACTTATCTTTTCAATCAGAAGGAGTTGAACATGAGACAAAGAAGATGGCTAGAATTATTGAAGGATTATGATTGCGATATTCAGTATCATCCAGGAAAGGCTAATGTAGTTGTTGATGCGCTAAGCAAAAAAGCAATGATAAAATCCCAGGGAGAAGTTAACACAACTGCAGCAATGTGTGTTACAGGAGAAGTATTCAATTATGGTAAGGAGTAGTTCGTGATAGATACACCGGATGGATCAACCAACCAAGTGTTTATTCATCGGTTTTCAAATATGTTTGCCACATGAAAGATTGTACCTGATCTGATAGACAAAGTAAAAGCCGCTATTAAATCAAACCCTTATCTGAGAACTGAGCAAGAAGACATCGAAAAAGGTAGGACTACTCCTGAGTTCACCTTGGACATTGAAAAGGTACTAAAATAAAAATAAAAAGTATGTGTTCCTGAAAATGAAGACTTGGATATTAGACACAGACTAATGAAGGAAGCTCATACCATCGCTTATTCGGTTCATCCTAGAAGTATGAAGATGTATCATGATCTGAAGAAGCTATATTGGTGGAGAGGAATGAAGGTGGATGTAGCTAAATTTGTGTCTCAATGCTTAAATTATCAGAGGGTCAATGTAAGACCAGTATCGAACTAACCTGGTCTTACCACCTTGAACCAGGTCTATCCATCATGGTCGAACCAAATGGACCAAGTGCATGAAGGAGATAACGATCCCAGGTATTAAACTGACCCAAAAACACTAAAATAGGGGGGAGGGTCGCACACCCAGCTAGGCAGGGTCGGACCCCCCAATATAAAAGTCATACCCTAAGTTTCTAATCGGGGGTCGGACAATTTAGAACCAGGGGTCGACGGGATCTCCGACCCCCTCATCGACCCCCAGTCTGCTGACAGAAACCGTGAATTGGGAACTTTCCAAATTGTAATGGGATTCTTTCCTAATATCAATGGAACTTATTTTGGGAGTTTCTACTCTATAAATAGGACATCCCTAAGCCTCTTTTACTCCTTTTAGTACCCTAATTCGATTGAGAGAAAGAGAAGAGAAGAAAAAGAGAAGGAGAAGAGAAGGAAGGTAGAGAAGAAGATCAAAGAGAAGGCTTCAGAGAAACAAGCCTAATTTTCAGGTATGGATACTTTCTCCATGTAATTCTAAAGACCTTAGAATAGATAGTGAAGAGGGTATGATCTAGGAGAAACTCAAATCATCCACCCACGGTTAGGTTTCAATGGAAAACCATGGAGGAGATCATTAAAACCATGTAGGTGAATAAACTATGGTTATAAACCATAGAACGTGTATGGAATGGATTATAGAAGCAAGCCATAGGACCCAAACACGAAAGAATGGACTATAGCATGAAAATTTTGACTAAACCCACCGGGGGTCGCACGGGGGGTCGATGGAGAATCGAACCAGACCCTAACATCGACCCCCAGTGTTCAGAAAGTCCAGAATGTGGGTGGTAGCACCCAGGGTCGATGAAACCTCCGACCCTAGCATCGACCCCTAGTTAACAGCAAGCTTTTTAAAATCAGAATTAATTATAATTGAATTTTATCAACTTGATTAGGTCTTCTAGTGATATAATAGTGATATTAAGTTGATTCTTAAAGCTTGAAAGAGGATCTACAATCAAGCAAAGGTGAGGGAACAAGAGCTAAACTAATTGGTTAATAATAAACTATTTTTATTTCTTGAGTCCAATGCCATGATTGATTCTATGCGTGTATGCTTGTCATGTCCATTCAACATGTCATCCAATATTTCTATTATTATTGTTCATGCATATTTAAATTAATGTTTATAACATGATGATGATGATGATGATAGGAATAGGCATGTGAATGTATGTGTGTGGTTGGTGTGCTTGATGCGAGCGAGTATCAGGGGGGTGTCATAGGCCGGGCCTCAGTACTCTAGCTCTATCTCTATCTCAAGTCTTGTCCACTGACATCGTCGTATCGCCATTACCTTAGCAGAACTATTACATCGTAGTGTATGAGGGGAGGTGGTCTCGGACCGTGTAGTCTCTGACTCTGCCGGGGGGCCTTAGCCCTATCTCTATGGACGTATTGAGGGATGCTGGGGTGAGGCCTTGGATACACTGTTTGGCATTAGGAGTGGTTAGTTGCGAGCCCAGTTTGCGAGCCCTCTCCAGCAGGGGCTTACGTGTTGGTATGGGTAGAGTATCAAGGGAAGTGTCATAGGCCGGGCCTCAGCACTTTAGCTCTATCTCTATTCCATGGTAGGGTGGATGGGGACGACAATAAACGTTAACCTTTGGGCGGGCCTCCACACCCTGTGCATAGAGGCAAGGCAGCCACCGAACCTTTCTATAGTGCATTGCAAACTTATTTACCAGACCAAAGACATGAATTGAATGCATGCATATGTTTGTTGCATTGTTTTGTTTGCTCACTGAGCCATGATGTGTACTCACCCTCTCGATGTCGAATATTTTTAGTTGATGATGCAAGTACCACTGTCGAAGATTATATGAGTGCTCCGGTGTACGAGCGTGTTGCTACGATGGAAGCCGAAGACTTAGTGGATACACATGATCCCTCCTGCGAGTGCAACTCATGCGTATTCGATTAGATTTTTTTATTTGAATTATTAAGGTAATGTAATTGATACTTTATTTATTTATGTCTCAATTGATACAACAATAACTTGATATTTTATTATGGTTATCACAGTTAAATTTCTCAGTTCATTTACTATAAGACTTCCACTATTGTGTATTTATTCTGATTATGGTTGTGGATGTGTATGGTTTTATTTTTAATGAACACAGCCTATTAGAGATCCTGGTTGAACCATTGGTTTATTAGCGGTTCATCACACCATTCTGAATAGTGCAGAATTGGGGTGTGACAATTTGGTATCAGAGCATCTCAGGCCCTGTCTGTGAAACCAGTATACTTCCACAAAAATTCATGAACTGAGATAGGATAAAAATTTAAAAGATGTAATAATAACACACCATAAGCATCTGTGTTGTTTGAGATGAAACTGAAAGAGAATAATGCATCTATTAATTGAGAAACAAATTTATATACAACCAAAAGAAGAACAAATGTTTATACATTTATGAATAAAGCATAGTACAGTCCACAATCCGGACAGTTACTCTGAAGTACAAAAGAAAGATAAAAGAAATACATCAAGAAGCTGGAGATGATGGGGGAGGCGGTGCCTCACGGTCTCTATCATAGTCCTCAGCGTAGACTCTAGTCAACCATGCTATCTAAGTCTGGGTCATTTGGAGACTAGCTGTGAAATCAGCCACCCACCGCACTGAGCATCCCTAAGCTCTCCCACCCACTGATCCGACATACGCTGAGCAACCATAAGCTCTCCCACCCGCTGACAGAACAAGCGCTAAGCCTCTAGAAGCTCTCCCATCCTCAGGTCAGACATGCGCTGAGCCTCTCGATCTCATGCAATATCCCCATCATGTCATTAGAAGGAGCATACGAAGGACCAGCTGCATGTGAAGGACCAGCTGAAGAAGACGGACCAGCTCCTGTAGTATGAGTAGGTGATGGAGGAGGTATGACATCCACATCCATGTATAGACGATCGCCATCATCCCCATAAACCCCTGTTTCAACGACTGCTGCTGCTGCCTCAGCGTCAGCCATCTCCACTCGAGTGCGAGGGTGCACCATCGCGTTCCTCTCCTCATCGCTGACCTGGGCATCCCGCATGCCCATCTTACAGATGGCCTCCCAATCCAGAGGTGATGAGAAGGATTTCTCCTGAATCCTCTCATCCATCAAGTCAAGACCCAGGCGGGTAAGCAGCGTAGTATCATGCGTCCATAAGGCAGGTTGCCAGTATGACTGGGCAACGTAGCGTTGATCATCGTCCGCATGATGATGTAAGGAAGGCAGACGGGCTGCATAGTGCATATGCAGTACAGCAGATACTGGGTCAACTGGAGACCCTCTCATAATGTCCACTATGCGGTATCAGGTTGTGCTGAATGATCTTGGAGTACACCCGTGGATCTGAACATAGGCAACTCGCTTTCATCTCCCAGCGATCCTCTCTGATGAGCTGACGATCTATCTCAGCCCTCATCTGTAATGAAAAGAACTGGGGCTCTCCAGGGGCACAGAATACGAAGGAGTCGTCATATGTGATACCCAGCAAGTCCGTTAGTTGTCGATAGTCAAAGGAAATCTCAATTCCCTTGACATAGCTAGTAATCCTGGGCTCACTACCCCTCTCAACGTCATTGTAATCCCCCACCACTTGGAGATTACAATAGAACTGGTGTACCAAGTCAGGACAGGTACAGGCGTCATAGGTGATGATAGGAAGCCATCCCATATCACCAAAAGCCCTCTCTACGTCGAACAAGGCCAGGCTAGCCAAGTCCACCTCGCGGCCTCCCTCTACTTTCTTGCGAGCGTAGCGGGCATACTGCGTCTCAGCTTTAGTGGAACGGAAGCGAAGATGGTCGCGAACACTAGGTACCTTGGTACGAGCCATAGTATCTACAAATAAGAAAGAAAAACAAATAATGGCTTAGTAGAGATGAAAAACCCAAAATTTTGACATTATAACGACGTAAATTGGTCAAAAGCCTCACTTTTCACCCATACACGTGGGCAGGAGGACTTACATAGATTCTAAACTATCCTGTAAGACTCATACAGTCGGAAATTTTAGCTAATGAGATTGAATTGGAAGAAATTTCAAGAAATTCAAAATCTCGCCAAATAAGGGCAAAAAGGGTAAATTTTGAGTTTCTCGATAACAAACCGATGAAACTCAAATATTTTTGAGGGCTTTCGTTCCTTGAGTCACCAACAACAAAAGCCCACAATAAAAATCGAATTTTTACGATTATAAAAAGTTTAATTTGAAGAAAACGAGATATACGAGCAAAAAACTAAGTAAGGAAACCTAAAAACATGAAAACGTAGAAGATATACCTGTAGAGGAGGTGTAGACGTCGAAAGAAGATGCACAAACCACCAATGGATCGGAGTTGTCACTGTAGCAACTCAGAGGGATGAGAGGAGTCGAAGCGGAGGAGAAAGAATGGGAAATGGACTCTGAATCGGAACTTAAAAATCTGATTTTTAGTCCGGGGGTCAGAAAATTCGACTAAAACCATTGACCCACCTATCGACCCCCCCATCGACCCTCGGCTCTCGGTAATCTGACAGGGAACCAGGGTCGCACCCTGGGTCGGACATCCTCCAACCCCCCATCGACCCTCGGCTCTCGGGAAGAATTGGTGATTCCTCAAGGTCGCAGACTGAGGGTCGGACATCCTCCGACCCCCCCATCGACCCCCGGCTCTCGGGAAGAATTGGTGATTCCTCAGGGTCGCAGACTAAGGGTCGGACATCCATCGACCCCCACCATCGACCCTGCAGTAAAAATACAGCATTTTCGATAGAATGATCTGAAAATTTTGAAATTTACATTTGCTAGTGGTTTTAAAATATGAGAATGAAGTATATAATGATTGTCTCACATGTTTAATGATTTTCAAGCAATCCCACTACCAGATTAGATAATGGCTGGACGCAAAGTAACCAGACAAAGTCGTAGCTCTATCCCACTACCATCACCTGTGGGGGAAGATAGCTAGACACACCTGGAAACACAGGGGAATACAAACACGGCACCGTCCGTCATTAATGGGTAGACAAATCCAATCTGTCAGCTCTACCTACAGACTTGGCTACAGTCGTATTGAACTTGGCCCAACAGCTGCAGCAAATGCAACAGGCACAGGTTACTATGCAAGCTGCCATAGGTACGACTTTTCCAGCTGCATAGACACCTCCAATGCCAGCAGGACAGGCAAGCACAGCTCCAGGGGAAGTAACACAGTACTCCACGCACCTTAGACTCCCATCATGTAGGCTCAAGTATAAAATCCTGAGGTAGCTCAAGGTGGATATCAATACCAACCACCTATGTATGGGGCGTATGTCCCACAACAACTAGACCACTCCAGACTGGTGGAGCGTCTTCTGAAACTGAAGCCCAAAGAATTTAATGGCAAGCCAGTAGATCCTTTATGGCCAGCACACTGGGTTGACGAGATGGAAAGAAATTTTATGATGATGACAGTGAATGAAGAAGAGAAAGTATTGTGTGCCACCTTTATGCTGAAAGGAGATGCGCACCATTGGTGGAGGTCTACCAGGACATATTTATTAACAAAGTACGCCCAACTGACTTGGGATATTTATAAGGAGGCATTTTTTGAGATGTACTTTCCGAGAAGTTTCAGAGATTCTATGGAAAGAGAGTTCCTGAGTTTATATCAGGGGCAGATGACCGTGGATGCATATCAACAGCGTTATGAAGAGCTGTTCTTCTTTGCACCCACCAGTATGCAAGAGGAAAACATAAAGACCCAAAGGTTCGTCATGGGACTTAGGGGAAGCCTCCGCGAGAATGTTCTGGGACTTGAAAAGAAAATCTATAATGAAGCGGCACAAATTGCTCGAGTGATAGAGTCAAGCCAGAAAGAGAGCTACCTTGCTCAAAATAGGGGAATAAAAAGGCCTAATGGAAATTCTTACAACGGAGGAAACACCAAGATATTCAAACCCTTCCGTGCACAAGGCTTTACCGCTGCAACCAAGACTACTCCCGTAGCTCAACAGCAACAAAAGCCAATTACTGAAGGGATAAAATGTTTTAACTGCAACCTAGTGGGACATATGGCAAGGGAATGTCCTAAGCCCAGGAAGCAGCTACATCAAGGACGAGTTTATGCAGTTACATCAGAGGTTGCTGCCGCATCGCCTGATGTGGTCACAGGTATGACTTAAATTTTTAGTTAGTTGTATTACATTGTATGAGCATGTAGACTAAACCAAAACAAATCATAAGTATCGTACCTATTAATGGCATTCCCGCCAGAGTATTCTTTGATTCAGGAGCTACTCATTCCTTTATATCTGTGACATTTGGAAAGAAGTTAAATCTACCCCTTAAATCCTTAGACTACAAAGTACTTGTACGATCACCTATGGGATTAGAAGTGGAGTTAGAAAAAGGTTATGGACCATGTCCAGTTCTTATTGATGAAAAGACCTTAGATGCAACCTTGATCCAACTTGAGATGGTAGACTTTGACGTCATCTTGGGAATGGATTGGTTAGCTCGGCATTCTGCAAACCTATTGTGTGCCGAAAAAAAGCTGACATTTAAAGATAAAGAAGGAGCAGAGTTCAGTTTTTCGGAAACCAAACTTCCCCGTAAATGAAAGCTCATACTCTCTGCACTAAAGATTAAGAAGTGCCTGGAGAAAGGAGCAGTTGGGTATTTAGCATCTGTGGTTGACCTTACCAAGGAAGCACCACGAATGGAAGATATTGATATCGTGCGTGACTTCCCATACGTATTTCCTGAAGAACTACCAGGATTACTACCCGACCGAGCTACAGAGTTTGTTATAGATCTTATACCTGGAGCCGCACCAGTATCGAAAGCACCTTATCGAATGGCTCCTACTGATCTGAAGGAATTGAAAGTACAACTACAAGAACTGCTGGACAAGGGTTACATTTGCCCTAGCATATCACCATGGGGAGCGCCAGTATTATTCGTGAAGAAGAAGGACGGTAGCGTTCGCTTGTGTATAGACTACCGAGAACTGAATAAACTGACAATCAAGAATCGATATCCATTGCCTCGGATCAATGACCTGTTCGATCAGTTGCAAGGTTCCAAAGTGTTCTCCAAGATCGATCTTCGGTCAGGCTACCATCAGTTGAAGATTGAGGACGGTGATATTCCCAAGACAGCATTCAGGGCTAGATATGGACATTATGAATTTTTGGTCATGTCTTTCAGATTGACGAACGCACCAGCAACCTTAATGGAAATTATGAATCGGGTATTCCACGATATGTTGGATACATCGGTTATTGTATTCATTGATGATATATTAGTCTACTCCAAAGACGAGGAAACTCATATTAAGAATCTAAACGCCGCTCTGCAGCGACTACGGAAGGAGAAGCTCTAAACCAAATTTTCAAAGTGAGTTTTGGCTAAAGGAAGTCGCATTTCTAGGCCATGTAGTATCAACTGAAGGAATTAAAGTGGATCCTAGCAAAATCGAGGCTATTGTAAAGTGGAAAGCATCGAAGAACGTTGTAGAAATTAAAAGTTTCTTGGGTCTAGAGGGGTATTATCGATGATTTGTGGAAGACTATTCCCGAATTGTCGTACCTCTTACCAGTTTGACTAAGAAGGGCAAAAAATTTGTTTGGACTGATAAATACAAGAAGAGTTTCCAAACCTTAAAGGCTAGATTGATATCCGCTCCAATCTTGACCATCCTGATTCCAGGACAACCATTTATCTTGTACACCGATGCGTCAGGACTGAGATTGTAAGACCCGTGTCAATTTAACCCGGTCTTACCATCTTGAACCAGGTTTACCCATCATGGTCGAGTCAAATGGACCAAGGGCATGAAGGAGATCGAGATCCCAGGTACGAAATCGACCCAAAAATACTTAATTCTAGGGGAGGGTCGCACACCCAGTGAAACAGGGTCGGACCTCCCAAAATAGAAAGTCAGACCCTCAGTTTTGAAGGGAGGGTCGGACAGCTTAAGACCCTAGGGTCGACGGGATCATCGACCCTCCCATCGACCCTCGGTTTCTGACGAAAATTGAAATTAGGAAATTTCCTAATTTTTTGTTGGGATTCTTTCCAAATCTCAATGGGATTATTATAGGACATTCCTAGTCTATTTAAAGGACGTTCCTAAGCCACTTTCACTCCTTTCACAACCCTAATTGAATTGAGAGAAAGAGAGAAGAAGGAAAAGAGGAAGAAAGGAGGCTAGGAAGAAGGCTTAGCAAAAAGGAGAAGAAATTGCAGAGGAAAGTAATCTTCTCAGGTATGGATACTAATTCCATGAGTTTTTATAGACCTTAGGCTAGATATGGTTGAGTGTAGGATTTCGGAGAAACCCAAACTATCCATCCATGGTTAGGTTTTCATGGAAAACCATAGGAGGATGCACGAAAGCTATCTAGATGGATTATACATGGTTCTAGACCATGGGTTGACTGTTGAATGAATGTAGGAAACAAGCCATAGGACCCCAAACACGAAGAATGGATTAAAAGTGGAAATTGGACAAGAGTGCACCAAGGGTCGCACCGAGGGTCGATAGACCATCCGACCCTAGGTGTTTCTGACCATCGACCCTCAAATTGGTTAATAATAAACTGTTTTCTATTTCTTGAGTCCTATGCCATGTTTGATTCTATACGAATATGTTTTCTAATGTGCATACAGCATGCCATCCAATATTTCTATTACTTGTTCATGCATATTTACTTTATTGTTTATAACATGATGATGATGATGATGATAGGAATAGGCATGTGCTTGTATGTGTGTGGTTGATGTGCTTGATGCGAGCGAGTATCAGGGGAGGTGTGGTGAGAACGTCAATAAACGTTAACCTTTGGCGGGTCTCAGCACTTTAGCTCTATCTCTAACTCAAGTCTTGTGCATTGGCATCGTCGGATCGCCATTACCTTAGCGGAACTATTATGTCGTAGAGTATCGGGAGGTGGTCTCGGTCCTTGTAGTCTCGACTCTACCGGGGGCCTTAGCTCTATCTCTATGGATGTTCTAAGGGGATGCTGGGGTAAGGCCTTGGATACACTATTTGGCATTAGGATTGGTTAGTAGCGAGCCCAGCTTGCAAGCCCTCGCTAACGGGGGCTTACGTGTTGGTATAGCATTATATAGCAATAAACGTTAACCTTTGTTGTATAATGTTATGGTAGGGGGGATGGGGACGACGATAAATGTTAACCTTCGGGCGGGCTTCCACACCCTGTGTATAGAGGCGGTGTCAATAAACGTTAACCTTTGACCACCCAACCTTTCTATTGCACATTGCATTCTATAAACCAAGACCAAAGATATGAATTGACTTTTTGCATGCATATGTAATGTTGCATTGTTTTGGCTACTCACTAAGCCGTGTTGTGTGCTCACCCCTCGACGTCGAATATTTTTAGTTGATGATGCAGGATATACAGTTGAAGATTTTATGAACGCGTCGGCGTACGGAACTGTAGCAGCTATGGAAGTTGGAGCTGAAGACGATACACACGACTCCTTTTGCGAGTGCAACTCGTGTGTATTCGATTAGATATTTTTGTAGGTTTCTTTATTGGATTTATAAGACATGTATTTGGTATTTAAATATTTATGTCTTAGTTAAACACAGAATAATTTGCTATTATTTATGGGTATCATTTAAGTTCTCAGTTCATATTATTTATAAATTTTCTGCTATTGTGTATTACTCTGATTATGATTGTGGATGCGTGTAAAGTTTGGATAACGCGGGGATAGCCTATTAGAGATCCTGGTTGAACCGTTGGTTATTTGGCGGTTCATCCCACCATTCTGAACAATGCAGAATTGGGGTGTGACAGGGATTAGGATGTGTACTAATGCAAGGAGAACAAGTAATTTTCTATGCCTCAAGACAGTTGAAGACACATGAGAAGAACTATCCCACTCATGGTTTGGAACTAGCGGCAGTAGTACATGCTGTCAAAATATGGAGACATTACCTGTACGGGGAGAAGTTTCAGATTAAATCAGACCATAAAATTCTTACTTATCTATTTAATCAGAAGGAGTTGAATATGAGACAAAGAAGATGGCTGGAATTATTGAAAGACTATGACTGTGATATCCAGTATCATCCGGGGAAAGCTAATGTAGTAGCCGATGCGTTGAGTAGAAAGGCAATGATAAAATCTCAGGGAGAGGTTAGCACAACTGTCGCAATGTGTACTACCGAGAAGGTATTCAGTCACGGTAATGAGCAGTTTGTGATAGATGCACCAGATGGATCAGCCAACCAAGGGTTTATTCATCGGTTTTCAAATATGTTTGTCACATTGAAGATTATACCGATTATAATTGATGAAGTAAAGACAGCTATCACATCAGACCTTTACCTAAGAACGATACAAGAGGACATCGAAAAAGGTAGGACTACCCTTGAGTACACCTTGGACGAAGAGAAGGTACTGAAGTACAAAGGAAGAATATGTGTACCTGAAACAGAAAGCTTGGACATTAGACACCGATTGATGAAAGAAGCCCATACCACCATCTATTCGATACATCCAGGAAGTACAAAAATGTATCATGATCTAAAGAAATTATATTGGTGGAGAGGAATGAAAGCAGATGTAGCTAAGTTCGTGTCTCAATGCCTAAATTGTCAGAAAGTAAAGGTTGAACGACAAAGACCGACAGGACTGTTACAGCCGGTACCAAAACCAGCATGGAAATGGGACTGCATCACTATGGACTTCATCACAGGATTACCATTGACTCCTCGAGTGGTTGACGCAGTTTGGGTGATTGTAGACCGCCTGACTAAAACAGCTCGCTTTATACCTATACAACCTCAGTATACACTGGAGAGGTTAGCTAAGCTGTATGTGGATAACATTGTGCGATTACATGGTGTACCTAAGAGCATTGTGTCCGATCGAGATCCACGATTTACTTCAAAGTTTTGGGAAGGATTGCAAAAGGCTATGGGAACAACATTGAAGTTTAGTACTGCATTCCATCCACAGACAGATGGACAGTCAGAGCGTACAATTCATATCCTAGAAGATATGCTTCGAGCATGTGTAATTGATTTTAAAGGATCATGGAATGAAAAGTTACCATTGATTGAGTTCGCTTATAACAATAGCTATCAGGCTACTATACAGATGTCACCCTATGAAGCACTGTATGGTAGAAAGTGTCAAACTCCTTTGTTTTAGAATGAAGTTGGGGAACGTAGTATTGTTGGACCTGAATTTGTTGAAGAGACTTGTCGAGTGGTCGACATTATCAAGGAAAGAGTGAGAACAGCTCAGAATCGTCAGAAGCAATATGCAGATACTCGACGCCGAGGCCTTGAATTCGTCGTAGGTGGTAAAGTATTCTTAAAAGTATCGCCTATGCGAGGATTGAAATGGTTCAGACAGAAAGGGAAATTAAGTCCGAGATATGTCGGGCCATATGAGATTCTAGCTATGCGTGGAAAAGTGGCTTACCAGTTAGCAATACCACCATTTATGTCAAGTGTGCATGACGTATTTCATATTTCCTTATTGAAGAAGTATGTCAAGGATCCGACGCACATTTTTACTATAGATCTACCTGATTTGACTGAAGATTTGACAATTGAAGTATCACCAACTGAAATCACTAGTCGAAAGGTTCAACGACTACGCAACCGTGATATCTATTATGTTAAGGTCACCTGGAGAAGTAGAGATATGGAAGAAATCACATGGGAAGAAGAGAATGCTATGCGAAAGCAACATCCTCACTTATTCGACTCGAAAGGTATGTATAATTTTGAGGATGAAATTTTTATAAGTAGGGGGGAGTTGTAAGACCCGTATCGAACTAACCCGGTCTTATCACCTTGAACCAGGTCTACCCACCATGGTCGAGCCAAATGGACCAAGTACGTGAAGGAGATAACGATCCCAGGTATTAAACTGACCCAAAAACACTAAAATAAGGGGGAGGGTCACACACCCAGCTAGGCAGGGTCGGACCCCCCCCCCCCCAATATAAAAGTCAGACCCTGATTTCTAATCAGGGGTCAAACAATTTAGAACCAGGGGTCGACGAGATCTCTGACCCCCTCATCGACCCCCAGTCTGCCGATAGAAATCGTGAATTGGGAACTTTTCAAATTGCAATGGGATTCTTTCCTAATATCAATTGGACTTATTTTGAGAGTTTCTACTCTATAAATAGGACGTCCCTAAGCCTCTTTCACTCCTTTTAGAACCCTAATTGGATTGAGAGAAAGAGAAGAGAAGGAGAAGAGAAGGAAGGTGGAGAAGAAGACCAAAGAGAAGGCTTCAGAGAAACAAGCCTAATTCTCAGGTATGGATACTATCTCCATGTAATTCTAAATACCTTAGAATAGATAGTGAAGAGCGTATGATCTAGGAGAAACCCAAATCATCCACCCATGGTTAAGTTTCAATGGAAAACCATGGAGGAGATCATAAAAACCATGTAGGTGAATAAACTATGGTTCTAAACCATAGAACGTGTATGGAATGGATTATAGAAGCAAGCCATAGGACCTAAATACAAAAGAATGGACTGTAGGATGAAAATTTCAACTAAACCCACGGGGGGTCGCATGGGGGGTCAATGGAGAATCAACCTTACCAGACCCTAACATCGACCCCCAGTGTTCGAGAAGTCCAGAATGTGGGTGGTAGTACCCAGGGTCGATGCAACCTCCGACCCTGGCAACGACCCCCAATTAACAGCAAGCTTTTTAAAATCAGAATTAATTATAATTGAATTCTATCGACTTGATTAGGTCTTCTAGTGATATAATAGTGATATTAAGTTGATTCTTAAAGCTTAAAAGATGATCTACAATCAAACAAACTTGAGGGAACAAGACTTAAACTAATTGGTTAATAATAAACTATTTTTATTTCTTGAGTCTAATGCCATGATTGATTCTATGCGTGTATGCTTGTCATGTGCATTCAACATGTCATCCAATATTTTTATTATTATTGTTCATGCCTATTTAAATTATTGTTTATAACATGATGATGATGATGATGATGATAGGAATAGGCATGTGAATGTATGTGTGTGGTTGGTGTGCTTGATGCGAGCGAGTATCAGGGGGGTGTCATAGGCCGGGCCTTAGCACTCTAGCTCTATCTCTAACTCAAGTGTTGTCCACTGACATCGTCGTATCGCCATTACCTTAGCAGAACTATTACGTCGTAGTGTATGAGGGGAGGTGGTCTCGGACCGTGTAGTCTTTGACTCTGTCGGGGGGCCTTAGACCTATCTCTATGGACGTATTGAGGGATTCTAGGGTGAGGCCTTGGATACACTGTTTGGCATTAGGATTGGTTAGTTGCGAGCCCAGTTTGCGAGCCCTCGCCAGCAGGGGCTTACGTGTTGGTATGAGTAGAGTATCAGGAGAAGTTTCATAGGCCAGGCCTCAGCACTATAGCTCTATCTCTATTCCATGGTAGGGTGGATGGGGACGACAATAAACGTTAACCTTTGGACGGGCCTCCACACCCTGTGCATAGAGGCGAGGCGGCCGCCGATCCTTTTTATAGTGCATTGCAAACTTATTTACCAGACCAAAGATATGAATTGAATGCTTGCATATGTTTGTTGCATTGTTTTGTTTGCTCACTGAGCCATGATGTGTACTCACCCTCTCGACGTCGAATATTTTTATTTGATGATGCAGGTACCACTATCGAAGATTGTATGAGTGCTCCGGTGTACGGGCATGTTGCTGCGATGGAAGCCGAAGACTTAGTGGATACACATGATCCCTCCTGCGAGTGCAACTCATGCGTATTCGATTAGATTTTTTTGTTTGAATTATTAAGGGAATGTAATTGATACTTTATTTATTTATGTCTCAGTTGATACAACAATAACTTGATATTTTATTATGGTTATCATAGTTAGATTTCTCAGTTCATTTACTATAAGACTTCCGTTATTGTGTATTTATTCTGATTATGGTTGTGGATGTGTATGGTTTTATTTTTAATGGACACAGCCTATTAGAGATCCTGGTTGAACCATTGGTTTTTTAGCGGTTCATCACACCATTATGAATAGTACAGAATTGGGGTGTGACAGTCAAGCTGAAAGGCAAAGACCTGCATGATTGTTACAGCCACTACCAGAACCAGCATGGAAATGAGACTACATCACTATGGACTTCATCACTAGGTTACTATTGACTCCCAGAGTAGTTGACGTGGCCTGGGTGACTATGGATCGTTTGACCAAGATAGCTCGTTTCATAGCTATACGACCTTAGTATACCCTAGAGAGATTAGCCAAGCTATATGTGGATAATATTGTCAGATTGCATGGTGTACCTGAAAGCATTGTGTCCGATAGAGACCCACGGTTTACCTCCAAGTTTTGGGTAGGATTACAGAAGGCTATGGGTACAACTTTGAAGTTTAGTACTGCGTTCCATCCTCAAACAGACGAATAGTCAGAGCGTACCATTCAGATTTTAGAAGACATGCTTCAAGCTTGTGTTATTGATTTCAAAGGATCATGGGATGAGAAACTACCATTGATCGAGTTCGCCTATAACAACAGCTATCAGGCTACTATACAGATGTCACCCTATGAAGCATTGTATGGTAGGAAGTGTCGAACTCCTTTGTTTTGGAATGAAGTTGGAGAATGGAGTATTGTTGAACCAGAGTTTATTGAAGAGACTTGTGGAGTAGCCAACATTATCAAGGAAAGAGTTAGAACAGCTCAGAACCGTCAGAAACAGTATGCAGATAATCGACGTCGAGACCTTGAATTCGTCGTAGGTGATAAGGTATTCCTGAAAATATCACCTATGCGAGGCTTAAAATGATTCGGATAGAAAGGGAAGCTAAGTCCGAGATATGTCGGGCCATATGAAATTCTAGCTAAACGTGGGAAGGTGGCGTATCAGTTAGCACTACCCCCATCTATGTCAAGTGTGCATGATGTATTTCATATCTCATTACTAAAGAAGTACGTCAGAGATCCAACACATGTGATAATAGTGGATCCACCGGATCTAACTGATGCTTTGACATTCGAAGTAGCACCAACTGAAATTACCAATCGAAAGGTTCAACGTCTACGCAACCATGATATTTATTATGTTAAGGTTACTTGGAGGAGCCAAGATGTAGAAGTGATCACATGGGAAAAAGAGAATGCTATGCGAAAGCAATATCCTCACCTTTTCGACTGGTATGTGCAAATTTCGAGGATGAAATTTATAATAAGAGGGGGGAGTTGTAAGACCCATATCGTACTAATCGATCTTACCACCTTGTATCAGGTCTTCCTATCATGGTCGGGCCAAGTGGACCAAGTGTGTGAAGAAACCACAAGGCTAGATATGAATTTAAACCCAAAATCACCTATTTAGGAGTGTGTGGTCGCATACCTAAACAGGTGTGGTCGACCACACCTCAGATTAAAGCAACCACAAAAATCTGGGACGTGTGATTGTAATTTTTGACTATGTGGTCGACAGATTCTTCGACCACACGCGACAACACGAACTCAGACAGACTCCGTGATTAGGAAACCTTCCTAATCCAAAGGTTGTTCTTTCCTAATCTATGTAGAACTCTATATGAAGGGTTTTCCTCTATAAATAGGACATCCCTTAGCCTCTTTCAACCTTTTAGAACTCAAACTTAAAGAAAGAGAAAGATAAGAGGAGGAAGAGAAGGAGAATTAAAGATGAAGACTAAGAGAAGAAAATTCAGAGAGAACTCTAAATCTTCAACAAGTATAAGGTGTGAAACCATCCCCCTCATCAGTTGAATACCTAGAATAGATCATGGAGGAGATAGTGATTCAAAGTGAGACCCCAATCATCAAACCATTAACAAATTCTAAGAGATCCATGGAGGAAATCAATTAGGATGATGGATTGAGTAAAATATGAATTTAAAGCCATAAAACAATCATAAGAAGGATCATGATGATAAGCCAAGGAATCAAAACATGAAAGAATTGAGTTGGGAGTCAAAATTTGACCATCACATGTGTGGTCACATGTGTGGTCACATGATATGCGACCACACGAGACACACATGGTAGACCACATGCCCTTGGGAAGTCCAGGGAGGGTGTGGTCACATGTGTGGTCGCATGATATGCGACCACACGAGAGACACATGATCGACCACATGCCCTCAGGAAGTTCCAGGGAGGGTGTAGTCACATGTGTGGTCGCATGGTATGCAACCACACCTTGCGACCACACACCCTGTGGTCGCAAAAATTAAAACCACAGGTGCAACCACACCTACGACTACTCAGTTTCTGGTAGTCTAAATTGTTGGAAATAATTTCTAATTTAAAATCTATAAATTTTTTAGGTTTCCAAGTGGTCTAAATGTGATTTGCAAAGCTTGAACGAGGAACTACCATCGACCAAAGGTGAGGGAACAAGACCTAAATTAATTAGCTAATAATATACTGTTTTACATATTGAGTACAATGCCATGAATGATTCTATGCTTGTATGCTTGTAATGTATATTTCACATGTCATCCAATATTTCTGCTATTACTGCTCATACATATTTAATTTTATTTATTTATAACATGACGATGATAATGATGCTAGGAATAGGCATGTGAATGTATGTGTGTGGTTAGTGTGCTTGATGCTAGTGGAGCATTAGGGGGAGGACGTGACATTGTGGTTCATCCTGGTCACTAGACTTTAGCTCTATCTCTACTCAAGTCTTGCCCACTAACATCGTCGTATCATCATTACCTTAGTAGAACCATTACGTTGTAGGGCATCAGGGGAGGTGGTCTCGGACCGTGTAGTCTCTAACTCTGTCGGGGGGCCTTAGCTCTATCTCTATGGACGTATTAAGGGATGCTGGGGTGAGGCCTTGGATACATTGTTTGACATTAGGATTGGTTAATTACGAGCCCAGTTTGTAAGCCCTTGCCAATAGGGCTTACGTGTTTGTATGGGTAGGGCATCAGGGGAAGTGTTATGCGGTGTTTGATCCAGGCACTTTAACTCTATCTCTATTCCATGATGGGTGCATGTGGGACGGCAATGGTGTTTGATCCATTGGGCGGCTTCACACACTCATGTATAGAGGTGCGGCTGCCACCAATCTTTTTTATAGCATATTTCAAACTTATAAATCAGACCAAAGATATGAATTGAATGCATGCATATATTTGTTGCATTATTTTGTTTGCTCACTGAGCCATGATATGTGCTCACCCTTTCGACGTTGAATATTTTTAGTTGATGATGCAGGTCATACTGTGAAAGATTATATGAATGCACCAATGTACAGGCATGTTGCTACTATGATGTGGAAGTTATGGTGGAGTCACATGATTCGTCGTGCAAGTGCAACTCATGTGTTTTCGATTAAATTTAGTTGTTGGTTATCGAAACATGTAATTGATTTATTTATTTTATTTTATGTCTTTATTCATTTGAAGATAATTGAATTATTAATTATGTTATCACTGTTAGATACTCAGTTCATTAATATTAAAGACTTCTGTTATTGTTTATTTAGTCTGATTATGGTTGTGGTTGTATCTAATTTAATCAAATGGACACGGCCTATACGAGATCTTCGTTGAACCATTGGAACATAGACGGTTCATCACACCATTCTGGTTGGTTTAGAATTAGGGTGTGACAGAGGTACTACTGTGTTTCTTACTCCACCAACTAGGGATGACACCTCTAGCTAATACAAGAAATATCATTCCAAGAGTCCTTGTAAGTCAATGAATTTTCAGAAGTAGAAGCTCCGTACCCATCACTGAAGAGTACCAATTTGCAGCCAATCCAGATCAAGTGAAGCACTGCCATGTACAACTTTCCAAAAAAAAAAAAGAGGGGGAGCTATACATGAAATAAGGATGTTGGATGGCATTTCCCAAAGAAGGACAACTGAAGGCCCATTAGTTTCTTGCATCTCTTGGCATGTCTATTTTATTAAAGCTTCATTGGTAGAGAGCCGGGTCATTTCTCATGCTTCAACAAAGTTACATTTTCAAAGCTTGATGAAAACTCATCTGATTGCAATACATCAACAGCACATGATAGCAAGATTGATCTTTGTCATCTTTCATAGACGTAAGTTAGACTGGACTTTCGATTTTGGTCACTACATCCCACCTTTATAGGGGACGGTCTCATTACCTCATCATCATCAGAGTATAATTTCTTTATTGGCAAAAGACTCTTCCTCCTATCCATCAATCCGATGGTCTTCCAAAGAGTCTTCATTACAAGTCCTTAATTTATCAATCAAAATTTCAAGACGTCACCTCTTGTGAGCATGTCAGTCCTTTATGCATAAAATTATTCATTAAATCTGACTGGAATGCCCATCTGTCATTCATTAATTCAATGACATCCAAGGATTCTGATAGTCCATTTTTTGGAAAGCCAATAAGTGGTATCTCCTCAGTGGGATAAACCATTCTACATAAATAACCAAATACTCTCCCAATGGTAGACCCATATAGACAGTTTTTTATCAGTTTATTTGGACCTCACTTAGAGGTTTTAGGCTCAGACGTGGTTACAACTAATTCGGTGTTTTGATACAACTTGTAGAACGAATTCAATATCTGAGTTGCTCCAAGAGGGAAAGAGCTATTTGATGTTGTACCTTGATTTGGCGTGGGATTCTATCCCTTTAAGACTGTCTTTAGTGATTACTCAAGAATCGCCTACCTGTCAATGGATGCAGATGCCAGTTTAGAGACTGGGGTATGAATTATCCATCGACCCTGGACATCACACATTGAAAAGCTACCAGTGAGTTCAAAGGCCATAGAATTTTGCCCAGACCCATTGGTGACATATTCGCCACATTGAGGCCATTTTGTTCACTTTCACTACAGTCATATGAATATAAATAAGGGAAGTTCAAAGAAAGAAAGAAAAAATCTTGAGACCATTGACCTTATTTACCCCTATTAGGTAAGACCCTTTCGGCCATACCCAGATGTTATTGGCATCTTCATGTCAAGAAAATCCAGTTACCGATGCAATCAAGGTGGAATTCGTCCAACACTTTGTAGAAAATCCAAAGCATACCTGGTTTGCCTCCATAAATAACTTCCTCTTATCCTGGTGCAAGTCATCCCTAGTAGAGCTGATCAAAATCATTACCTTTTGCTTCCCTTAAGTGCCAAAGCAGCCTCAGATAGCCAAAAATATCATTTTCAAACTGGTTGGTAGAGACAAATTCATCCTTGGGTAGTTAAACAATTCATTTCTTTCATTTTCAAGGTTCAGGGTAGAGGTCCATCTAAGTGACATCATCCATAATCAGTTCGGCGGCCCTCCTCGATCTAGGATCCAGCCTGTCAAATCTTATGTACAATACAGGTTTCACCTGTTCTCGACTCTGAGGCAAAATGCATGTTTCCTTCTAGTTGTCTCTTTGCACATTATAGAGTGGGCCAGCATAATGAACAAGCACTAAGGGTATAGATACATCCTATTTAAGATAATCAAGCTTATGTGTATTACCTCTGTGCATTTGAAAATTCACTCGGGCTCCAAAGTTTAAAAGTCACTAACTTTCCTGCTTAGTAGAGTTGGCCCATCCAGTCATTCCTACATGCTTCTCATTTTCTCAATCGTGTTAAGAAAGGAAATCCGGATGCAATCTTGCACTTATTTAGATTAGATTGTCGAACCATTCTGCTTGTAAATGGGAGATCAATTGAGACACTGTTCTTTTTCTCCAAACCTTATCTTGAAAGTTTAAATCTGGAGAAAAGGAAGAATTTCAAATCTAGTGGCATCTTGCGTCTAATTTAGGCTAAATTCATACATTTCTCAAATACGGTATTGTTGCAAAAACTCTGAGCAGCTCGTAAATCAAGAACATGGGCTTAACCAATATCACATTATGTTCGTCATGAGGGTGTTCCACCAATTTGATCTGCTACAATGTACAATCAAAGGTTCAACCGATTATATTTTTCCCAGCGAGTTAGCGCCAAAGTTGATCAAGGACTTAGGCCAAAGATTGTCGTGCTTCCCAGCTTTATATAGAGTTTTCACTAGGGAATCTTTCAATCTGGAATATAGCAATGACCTGGTGTGATGGGTTTCATGCATCCTATCAAATTTCCTCACTCTCATGAATGACCATGAATCCATGTATTCATGCTGAAGTTATGACAGGTTTTGACATCGATTACAATTGATCATATCTCATGTCTAAATCAATGGTTTGTGCTAATAGTATTCGTGAGATCATCATGCTCCATGATTCATGCTAACAAATGCAAGGTTCCCAGCCCAAGGAAAATACATATATATATATATATAAATGTAAAAAAAACAAAAAAAAAGATATAAAAAGGAAAAAAGAAAAAAAATAGAGAAAAGAAAAGGCACTAAGGCAGCATCTGTTCTGATAATCTAAAAAATCATCTTAAGTCAGAGAAGATTTTTCCAAAATGATCATTTATCAAATCTTCTACTTTCAGTCTAGTCAAGGCTTTGATTTGACCCCTTTGTCAGGTTCGACTACTTTTAGTCTGATCAAGGCTTTGATTTGGCCCCTTAGTCAGGTTCGACTACTTTCAGTCTAGTCAAGGCTTTGATTTGACCCCTTAGTTAGGTTCGACTACCTTTGAGCCGAACTACACGGTGACTTGATCCTGGGAAAGATGCATCCCAGGATATGTAGGCAGTTTGGAGTCATCTCCAAGGTCGATCCCAATGAGCTTCAATGTCCACATCTTAAATTTTTAAGTTCGATCACAAAGAGCTTTCAATGTTCAAATCTGAATCTCCAAATTTGGTCTCAATGAGATATCAATGTTCTAATCTCAATTCCAATGAGCTTTCAATGTTCAGAACTCATGTTTAACCTCATCTCAATCATATTGGCCAAATGAAAACTATTTCCATTTTTAGCAGTCCTTTCCAATCCATTCAGAATGTGCATGCTAATGGAGTCATTTGTTTTGATTATACATGATTTGTGTGATGATGATTGCTAGTCCTAATGTTAGTATAATTGCCATGGCGCATATAAAAGATGAGTGGTTTGGTTTGATGACCTTACCTCTCTGAATTTTTGTCTCTTCAATATGAGAGGCAAAAATACAGTTCTCTTCTCTTTACCCTCAATTGATACATTCTCGGGTCAAGAGGGGTATCTGTAAGCACCCCATTTTTATCATCCCTAGCTGAACATAGTCTTTCTAGAGTGTAAATAGCAAAGTGGGAGAGGTGAGAGAAAGTTTGGAACTACAGGGGAGGCGAGTGAAATTCTCTCAAAAATGATAGTCGATTAGTCCCAGCATGCTCTCTATAATGTTTTGAGAAGAACTAAAATGATCCCTAGTGTGTAAAAGCATAAATGAACACATATGTCATGTTTGTAGGTCCCAATGCAAGATTTGGATTTTTAGTTGTGACTTTGACACGATTTTCAATGGGCCCATAGCAAGGTCATGGGCTGCAACATGTATGGATGCATAAGTCATGGAAATACCTTCAAAATGAGATCTAAATCGTTCAATTCCTATACCAAATGGAGAAGATATGACGATTTTAGTCTGGGAATAAGAATAAGGGTATTTTCTAAAAATTAATAATAAATATCCAAGGGCTTGTAAGCAAATTATTGTAAGTTTAATTATTTAAACTTCATCTTCTCATGTATTGCTCATCCGACGTCCGAATCCGTTGATTCCACTGCCAGTATTCCTCATTTTTAGTGCTCTACAAAATGGACGCGGAGAATTTGAGGCAGAGGTCTCCAAGGCATTCCATGCAGAGTTGCCAGCCGAATTATCATAAATTGGCATGTTTAAATTTTAAAAATTCATAAGTTGATCATTTTACATCCAAATGGGGTGATTCAAGCTCTAGTATTTCTCATTTTTTTAGTGTTCTACAAAGTGAACATAGAAAATTTAGGGGCAGAGTCCGTCAAAAGATTCCATGTGGAATGAAAATGAAAATGCCCTATAAAATGATAGAAAGAGAAAAACCAATCTTGGCCCAACCCAGCTCAACCCATATCAGTTTAACACAGTCAACTCATATCAGTCCAACCCAATCAAGTCAGACAGGCTCAGTTAACCTTAAACAGATTAGCTCAAACCAAACCTGTTTGATTCATGTGCATAGTATCATATAGTGTATATTATGCATATAATGATATGCATGTTATATAATTTGCTATTATATATGCATACACATTATATTTATAGAGAATCCGAGAGTGAGTCGGCAATGGAGAGAAGAATGGAAAGAAAAAAAATATAAATAAATAATATAGGGCAAGAGAGAGAGAGAGCCGTGGAGACCTGAATAGGGGGCCTACTAGGGTTTGGATTTAGGAAAAAGAGAGAGAGCCGTGAGAGACTTTCAAGGAAAAAATTAGAATCTGAAAAAAAAAATAGAGATCAAGGATTTTGGTTTTAGGAAAGAAAAAAAAAAGAAAAAAGGAAGAGAAGAGTTGGTTGGACTCTAAAAGTAAAAATAGAAAAAAAAAAAAAAAAAAAAAAAAGGGAAGACCACATAGAGAGAGAGAAAGAGAGTCGATGGGGAAAATTAAATAAAATAAGGAAAAAATAGATAAAAAGAAAGAAAAGAGAGAAAGGAAGCCCAGTGGACTCTAAAGAAAAAAAAAATCTAAAAGGGTTGGAGAGATCGAGAGAGATCATGAGAGATTGAGAGAAAAAGAGAAGAAAAGAGAAAAAGCTGGGAAGGAAAAAATCAGAAATCTAAAAGGGCTGAGAGATCGAGAGGAGGAGGGCGAGAGATTGAGAGAGAATTGAGAGAGATCATTGGGAGAAAGAGGAGATAAAATAGAAGAGGGAGGAGATTAAATTGGCCAGAGAGAAGGAAAATAGAGAAGAAGAAGAAGGAGAAGGAGGAGGTGAAGGCAGCTGCTGAGAGATTGCCTGCAACTCCAGGTAAGTCTGCCCTCCACCTTCTTTTGTTTACATCACATCCATGTACCCCAACCTAAACCTCACTCATACCCCAGCCTCCATATGGATCTGCCTAACTCGTGCATACTCCCTCTACCATAATCCCACCATCGCTACCCTCTGCAGAACCTATCCGTGACCTGTAAACCCCATTACCAAAGTTGTTGAACACCTTGCTGCGGCCATGCATATCCCACTCAATCTCCTAGCACCCCACCATGCTAAACCTCCACCGAATTGCATCAATCCACTGTTAGACCTCACCTATGGCACCCTCCTTTTTTATTTCAAGATTGAAATTATGATTAATTGATAGCTTATGATTTAATCTAATTTGGTTGGATTTTGATTAATTGATATGTAATTAGTTAAATTGGATGATTGATTTTTGATCGTGTGACGAATTTGATCCCAATAGATGCTTGATTTTTTATCAATTAATCTCATCACATGCGAAAATTAAATAAAATTGATCCAATCATAAGAATTTTGATGAAATTGAAATTGATCCGATTATGCCATTTTGATGAAATTGAAATTGATCCAATTATGGCATTGTGATGAAATTGAAATTGAAATTGATCCAATTGTGGAAATGTGATGAAATTGATCCGAATGTGAAAATATGATGGAATTGATCTGATTGTTAAAATTGAATGAAATTGATCCGATTGTGGAAAAATGATGAAATTGATCCGATTATAAAAATTGAATGAAATTGATCCGATTGTAGAAAATGAAATTGATTGATTCCATATGTTTGGAATTTTGATGAAATTGATTGATCCCAAATGTTTGAAATTTTGTTGAAATTGATCGATCCCATATGCTTGAAATTATGATATAAATAAAATTGGACTATTGATCTCTATGGTCATTGATCTTGAATTTAATGTGAATAAATCATGGCCTTTGATTTAGGATTTTTAATGTGAATGAAATCTAGACAATTGATGATTAAATTCAATGTAATTAAAAATATGGTCATGTGATATTGAATTTTTACATAATTAAATCTTGGCCATTGATCTTGGAATTTGATGTGGTTAAAATCTAGCCATTGATCTTGAGTTTCTAATATGATTAATTGTGAGCCATTGGATGATTTCTTTTTATTTGGATCATGAGAGAATATTAATTGTGAACCATTGGATGTTTAATTTTGATTTAGATCTTGTAATGAAATGAATCGAGCCATTGATCAAGAATGATACGAAATATAGACCATTAGATCTTGATCATGAGTGTCTTAAAGGAATCTAAACCATTATATCTTAATTAAGAGTGATTTAAATGAATATGAATGGTTAGATTATCATCATGGGTGATTTAAATAAATATGGACCATCGGATTGTCTTGATGATTGATATAAATGAATCTGAACGGTTAGATTATGATTTTGAGAGAACTTAAAACCGTTGGATCTTGATCATATGTGATTTAGGAGTGATATGAACCATTGGATCTTAGTCTGATTGTGATTATATCTTGATGTGAGATCTGAGTCATTGATCTTAACTATTTTGATGAAATTTGATGCGTTGATCATGATTATCATATTTTAAAGAGATTTAAATCGTTAGATTGAGGATTTTGATCAAGATACAATATTGAAGATATAAACTGAATCCAAACCATTGATCGATGATCTGATCTTGAGATATTGAGAGATTCACATTAGACCTCAACCATAGATCTAGAAAATTCCATTTGAAACATACTGAGACATACCTTGTTGAGAATGATACATGAGATGTCATGTCTATCCTTTTGATGCTCACATGCTTTCTTTCCATATTATTCACATGCTTTATTGTTATATTTGAGATGATATATGTTGTTACTTACCATATTTGAATGATATTTTGTTGAAACCTTACCCAGTCAGTACAGAGTGAGTTGTCATTGTTGTCAATCTTAACTGAGTAATATGGAGGAGAGAGTGTCTGTGGGTTCTACTGAAGTCCCACTACCAGACAGGGTGACTGGGTTGGTGCACTGACAATAGCTGATGAGCAAGTCCAGCATGAAGAAAGAGAATGAAGAAAGAAGATGAGAGAGAAAGAAGAGAGAGAATATGAGGAGAGAGAAGGTGGGGACAGGGGGACCAGGTGGGTCCCACCTGGGGTGGCCAGGCCAGCATGGCAGCCAGCCCTGGCCAGCATGGTCGATGCCAGCGACATCGAGCCAGCAGCACACAACAAGCCCACCATGCACAGCATAGCCATGCACAGCAAGCCCACCATGCACAGCAGCAGCACCAAGGCAGCAGCACAGCAGCACTATATGCCGCTCATAGCAAGCCGACCTCGAGCCGGCCAGCAAGGCTCGCAAGCCCGCAGGCCGCAAGACCGGCCGCGTGCGCCTCGCAAGCATCCGCAAGGCTTGGCTTGCATGCTGACCATGTGTTTGACGAAATACCGCAATGAAGTCCCTTCCTTAGGACCCTACTGGAATGGCCTCCTCTGTAGGTGATACTCACCAGTTACAGAGGCCATTTTCTGATATTGTAGAGGGCATTTTGGTCCTTTGAAAAAAGAGAAGATTCCACCTCAACGGCTCAGATCAAGCCACGCAAGGTAGATCCAAGATCGACGTCTCACAAAGAGGCGGGATTTTGTGCATCTCTCTGATCGCGTCAAGATGCTTGCGCGAGGCCTCTGATTGGCTGAAGGCAACTTAAAATCGTGATTTGCGTCGCATGGAATTGAATCCATGATTCAGTGTAGCACGCGTAAGGTGCGCAGGCACTGAGGATTCTAATCTGAGGGCTTTCATTTGGTTCGAGATCCACTGATGGGATCTGACCGATCTGACGACCAGGGTCTGATCCCGCCTTTTCAATGAGATCCAATGGCAGATCTTCAAGATTCTATGATTCGCCAATCAGAGCTCGACAACGGCGTACGGTGGGTCAGCGGCGGCCGCGCTATGGTGCTTCGCGCCTCATGGAATCAATTTGAAAGATTCCTTTTGGAATATCCTGATTGGTCGATCTTCTTTGGGGCATATCTCAGCCGTCCGAACTCTGTTTTGGACCTGTAATATATCAAACTAAAGGTTTTTTGAAGGGCAAGCTTTCAAGGGGTTTGATCTCGAGCAGAGGAAGAAAAATGGAGATTTTAGGGCAAACTTCTCTTTGAAGCTTCTAGGGGCTATACTTTAACTCCTATATTCTGTGTGAGGCCATTAAAGCTTCATTGAAGCTTAGGAAGAGTGCTTGGACAAAGCGTGAGAGTCCAATGAAGCCATGGTGATGAAAAACAACCTGTGCAGCCAGTAAAGAGGTCAATAAGCCAGCACAGAGAGCCTTACATCAGCTGTGAGCAAGACCGGAAGGTAATCACGCACACAAACTCTATTTTCTGTATCAATGCCATAATGGAAGGGTTTGTAATTATTATTTGATAAACACTTTGTAACCTGTCAAGTTGGGGGCTTGACTGGAGTGGAAGGTTGTTGCCTAGGACACAGTTGCAGCTGTGAATGCGGTTGATGTTGTAGCATCGGGGTTGTAGGTGCAACCATAGCATTAAAGTAGTGTATTGGGTATAATACGAAACTCTGGTTAGGGTATTACCTCGTGGACTAGCCATCATAGTGAGTGATTAGTGAACCACGTTACATCCTGTGTTGTGAATGTGTTTGAATCTGTTTATGAGTGTGGAATAGAACTCTGTGTGCTGCAGGTCTGGGTGTAGACACTTGGCAGGCCAAGCCCCTGGTATGGATACTTGTGGGTGTGTGGTTGGTGTGTGCACGAAATGTGTTTGACAGATTGACAGAAAAAAAAAAGTCCAATTGACAGCTGAAGACAGCACATAGTCAACAACAGCTCTTGGCAACAATTTCTAAAACAGTAGACCAAATTGCACATGAGGTTTTCCATTATATACATAAGCGGAGGAAGGGCAAAAAAAATTCTGACTTTGAAACTTGATATAATGAAAGCTTATGATCGAGTGGACTGGTCTTATCTTAAGGTCATTATGCTTTTATTGGGTGTTACGATTGGAAATCGCCCATTCATCCGCGCTCTGAATGACCTACAATCACAGAGATGAGACAAAGGAGGGGGCGCCTAAGCCCCGGTTACCCTCCGATGCCTAAGTTAGATTCCCAAGGTAAACAGTCAAGAGATAGCAGAAAGCTATCTCCAGTTTAGAGAGAGTGGGACGATGAGTGAGTTTGAGCGTGAGGGATGAACAACAACAGCTTGTAATTGGTAAGTGCGTAAGTGCATAAGGGTTTACCTTGAGGGATGACCTCTATTTATAGATTGGGAAGAGGCATGGAGGCACCAGGACTCAGGGAAGTAGATTGCCAACAAGACTGCCATGTGTCGCACTGAGGGACACCTGGGTGGTAGACTCCGAGTAGGAGTCGGAGACCTTAGCCAAGGAAGCTAGGTCGGTCAGCTCTGGGACTGACACGTGTCAACGTGTGAGTAATGGCCGACCGAAATAGTCGGTGTCGTATCAGACTGAGAGAAGGACTCTCCGGAGGTAGCAGAATCTCAGTAGGACTCTGGCTCCCCCCACCGGGTAGGATCTTAACTCCGAGCGCTACCCGGGAGGCCGGGCACAAGGGAGGCCAAGTGCAAGGGAAGCCGAGGGCATAAGAAGCCGAGTGCGAGACACTCCGAGCGCTCAGGCTCCGAAGGCACACTTGACACGTGTAAGATTTTAAGTGGAGGGATCATTTCCCTCCTAACAGATGCCCCTTGTGCTGTCGGATGCAGCGAATCCGGCAGTGCAATAAGTTTAAACTGTTGAGAAAACCCACGTCGTGCGAGGCCGATTGCCAGATTGATGGATGCATTGAATGACAGGTTGTTCCCAAGAAGAGGCGGTTACGCTCCGTCTGCATGATTGATTGAGGCACGGGGCTCGAGGCGTTAATCTCGGTTTGTGCAAGAGTGCTCGACCGTCGATCTCCCAACTTGACGCGGATTGATCCACGATCCAACGGACACCGAGTAGCGGTGCGCCTCGAGAACGAGTGCCATTAAATGCTATTCGTCTTTAAATCGACCGAGTGCATCGGACAGCTGAGACCGAAGTTCACATGGATCGTCATACTAATCCGACGGTCCACAAGAGGCAGAGTGCCTCGAGAAGAAGCACCATCATTGCACACGTCAATCAGTCACGTCGTGCCCGACGCGGCAGACGACAACCAATGGAGCTGAAACACTTGTTCGGAACCCAAAGAGACAGTTCTCGATCGCTTGCCCTATAAATACCTTTCCCCTTCATTCATTCGACCATTTGCTTCAATTGCAATCGGAGTTCTATCAGAGCACTCGGAGTCCAGTCGATCTTTGTTTTCGAGCTTCCATTCGTGTACTCGGTCACCTTTTCTGAAACCAGTAAGTCTTCTAATCGTTTCCCCTTTCAGTTCATGCTTAGTAGTTTTTCTTCTAATAGCGTCACGTCTTCCGGTATGGTGAGAGTGACCAGAAGAATGACCCAGTCCCAAACTTCTTCTTCTGGTGAATCGTCTTCCTCTTCGGGAGGATGTTCTTCTGAATCTAGGGCCTCCGGCTCGGAGGAATTCGAGAAGGGTTCCTCTGAGGCGGAAGAGCGCGGGCGTCCCGCGGGCCCTCCGCCCCAACAGGCTTCCCGCCAGAGGAGTGGCCCACCGCCGATAGCGGCATTCGGTACCGTTCCAGCCTGGAAGGTGCCGAGTAAAATCAAAACCGAGGTGGCTTTGTCATCGATCTGCCGGGCATACCAGCTCGAGGAGCCCATGACAAATGTCCGCGCTCGGCTTCCTACCTCCGACGAACGGGCCTGTACCGTGATTACGTCGGAGATCTGTGTGTACGAACACACTCTGAAATCAGGGTTCAGGTTCCCTCTCCACCCTCTGGTCATAGAAATTCTTCAAACATACCGCATCGCCTCCTCCCAACTTGCTCCGAATGGGTGGCGATGCATCTTTGCTTTCATAATGTTTGTCCGTCGACTGGGTGAGACTCCGACCGCGAACCTGTTTCGGTCGGTCTTCCAGTTGGCTAGTCTGAACGAAGCCCGAGCTATGACCTGGTGGTACTTCTTTAGCCAAAGGGGCGGGAAGAAGCTCCCGGCTATCTCCCAGAAACCTTCCTCCATCCACGGGTGGAAGGATAAGTTTTTCTTCGTGGGCCCTCCCGCGGGCGGTTCGCCTTTCTCTCTGTCGAACGTCTGGTTGGTGGTCGATGCCACAGGGATCATAAGGTTCCCTTTCTAACGACGGAGGAGAGGAAGATCCAATGCAAGATGATGACTGGGGAGACGGTTCGCCTGTCCGTTCTTACGGATCCCGCGCAATTGGCCGAGCACGGCCTACTGGGTGAGTAATAGTTTTAGGGCTTGTCTATGCAGTGTTATTTTGTTTATGCTACTAACCACTTTCTCATTGCAGTGAACTTCAGGGACGACAAGATTGTTGCCCGGATAATGGCCAAGCGGAAGGCCGAGGCCGAGAATGGAGTTCAGCCCACCAGCGGCCAGGCAGGACCGAAAGTTCAACCTGCCAGCGGTCAGGCAGGTTTTTCACCCTCGGAGGGGGCCAGTGGCTACGGCGGAGGCCAAGGGTAAGGGGCCCATGCCCGAGGAGCCACCAAAGAAAAAGATAAAGTCGGCCGCCGAGCTCCCGGTCGACATATACAAGAAGAGGCCGACTCCTCGACTCGGCGGTGGAGAGGAGAGAACGGCGGAGGTTGTGACGAAGGAAGGCCAGCCCGCCCAAGGGGGTGCGATGGATGTCCGGCCTCTGCAGGCGGTCGTCCCTTCGGCAGCCGAGGCCAAGGGCGCTACAACTAAGGCCAAGGGGGCTAGCAGCAGCCCCAAGGTCGTTGACCTGACCGGGGCCCCCGGGGCCACCAGGGAGGAAGCCGAGGGTACAGCTCATCAGCGGGGCAAGAAGCAGATGGTTGCGATTACGGCCTTCAACCCCATGCTCAAGCTGAGGCCTTCGGACTCGGTCTTCAAGAGCCAGAGGGCAGCCAGAATCGTTGTCACGGAGGGGCGCCTGCCGGAGGACATCAAGTTTACATCCGACCTGCCCAACGAGGATGTCTACTCCCGGGGGTTCACTGCCTGTGCCCAGGTAATGATCGGCGCTTGTTTATCATTTGTCTTGTGTTTCCATATGTACTGATCGACTGCTTTGTTGTCTTTGGTGCAGGCTGCCAACCTTTTCCCGAGCTCAGCGAACGAGCGTGCCGCGCGTTCTTTGACCTGGACGAGAAGGAGGTTCTGGAAATCTCCTTACGCGAGGCTCTACAGGCCACCGAGGAGAATTTGGCAAACAAATCCTCGGAGGTTGAGGGCCTCGTTAAGGAGAAGGCCACCCTCCAGACGTCCCTGACCAAGGCCAAGGCCGATCTTGATGAAGAGCGCAAGAAAGTGCTTGTCACTGAAGAAAGGCTTCGGTCTTCCGAGGACAAATGGAAGAAGGCTGAGGAGGACCTGCAGACTGAGGTGCAGGCGAGGTTGAAGCTGGAGGAGCGTCTGTAGAAGTCCGAGGACGAGGCTCGGGCTGCCAGGGAGGCACTAGTTAAGGCCGAGGAGGACCACCAAGTGGGGTTGGCTCGAGCCGTCGACGAATACAAGTCATCGACCCAGTTCGAAGACGATGTTGATGAGGCGGCATGCTGCTACTTTAAGAGAGGGGTGATGTACTTGAGGGAGCAGCTGAGGGATAAGGGGGCCCTCAAGATAAACTGGTCGAAAATTCTGATTGTCGCCCAGATTGACGGACTAGGGGCTTCGGCATCCGGGGAAACCCAGCCTGCCACTGAGGAGAGAACGGCGGAGGCCACTATGGCTGTAGAGGCTGCCCCTGCGACCGAGGATGACCTTCCCCCCTACGAGGTGCCGTAGACTCCACTGGTGGAGCTCTCCGAACTTGCGCTGCCCGCCGAGGATCTGGCAGACCCGGCAGCTGCAGGCCCGGCAGCTGCAACGACCGAGGAGAAGACGCTTCCCTTGTAAACTTGTATTTATTTTTTTTTCTCTTTGTATATCTATAATATTGCCCTTCTAGGGCTCTCATTAATGAAAATCCCTTTTGTCTATCTTTTTCTTCCCTTGTGTCTTACTCTGCCCTTGGTAGGCCAAAACTAAGTAGCTAAGGCCGAGTAGCTTATAATAACTAGGAAACTTCACGACTCCGAATTCGGTAATAATTAGGAAATTTGCCGACTCCAATTCTGGCTGTGTAGTATTTTGTTTCGACTGCCCTCCTACCCCGGAAGTGTCATCGGCTTGGTACGAAGGCTAGCCGAGGGCACTTGGTACGAATGATCCCCATGCTACCTTGGTCTGCTCATGGACCTTGGTAGGGAGTTATGGGCATATCCTTCATGCGAGCATGGTCTGCTTGTGGACCATGGTCAGAAGGTATGAGTGATCTTCATGCTACCTTGGTCTGCTCGTGGACCTTGGTAGGAAGATGTGTGACCTTCATGCGACCGTGGTCTTCTTGTGGACCATGGTCGAAAGGTACGAGCCATCTTCATGCTACCTTGGTTTGCTCGTGGACCTTGGTAGGAAGATGTGTGACCTTCATGCGACTGTGGTCTGCTTGTGGACCATGATCGGAAGGTACGAGTATGGTCTTCAAGCTATCTTGGTCTGCTTGTGGACCTTAGTAGGAAGTTGAGTGTGACCTTCATGCGACCGTGGTCTGCTTGTGGACCAGGGTCGGAAGGTACGAGTATGGTCTTCAAGCTACCTTGGTCTGCTTGTGTACCTTGGTAAGAAGATACGGGTGTCCTTCATGCGAGCATGGTCTGCTTGTGGGCCATGGTCGGAAGGTACGAGTGAGATATATCTATATTTGCAATCGGCTGGGCCGGCAGAATGCACTGGGAAAGGTGTGATGACTGAATGATACTGCCTTGTATTTAAAGAAAATGAACGGATGCCCTCATGGGGTCCGATTATTACAATTGAAATTAAAAAACTGAAATTTGTAAAAGACTTCGGACTGCTGGTAATATTTCCGAAGGTTGGTGGCATGCCATGTCCTCGGGATATCTTCACCTTCCATGGTGGTTAGCTTGTACGAGCCCGGGCGTCCCGTTCTGAGTACGCGATACGGACCTTCCCAGTTTTTGGCCATCTTTCCTTGATTGGTGGGGTCGGAGACTGCATTTTTTCAGAGGACAAGATCTCCGACCTTAAATTGTTTAAGTCGGACTGTCTTTTCGTAGTGACGGGCTGTAGTCTGCTGGTAGTCCGCCATTCGGAATGTTGTCGATTCGCGCACGTCCTCGAGGTTGTCAAGGTTTGTCCGTAGGTCTTCGGAGTTGGTGTACTCGTTGAAGTTCAGCATTCAGAAAGTGGGATGGAACACTTCAACGGGGACGACTGCCTCCGTGCCGAAGGCAAGCATGAAGGGTGTCTCCCTAGTGGGTGTTCGGCTGGTCGTCCTATACGACCAGACGATACTGGGTAACATGTCCACCCACTTCTCTTTCTGGTCTTCCACCATCTTTTTCAGGCCGACCAATATTGTTTTGTTGGTGGCCTTGGTCTGGCCGCTTGTCTGCGGATGTCCGACTAACCCGAACCTGTGGTCTATTCAGAATTCTTCGCAAAAGTTTGCGACGGATGCGCTGGCGAACTAAGTACCGTTATCCGTCACAAGTACTCTCGTCCCGCCGAACCTGTACATGATCGAGTGTCGGAAAAAATTGTTCCACTTTGGAGGTGTCGATCTTGGCCACGGCTTTGACTTCGATCCATTTGGTGAAGTAATCAATGGCCACTATGACGTATTTTCGTTGATAAGTGGCTTGGGGGAAGGGCCCCATGATGTCCATACCCCATATGGCAAAGGGGAGGGGGCTTGTAATCGGCTGCAGTGGAGCGGCCGGAGCATGCTGTACGGGTGCATAGAATTAGCACTTGTCGCATCTGCGGACCAGCTCGATGCAATCATCGTGCATTTTCGGCCAATGGTAGTCTTGGCGGAGGATCTTTTGGAAGAACGATCGTCCGCCCTGGTGTCGGCCGCATATGCCCTCATGTACCTCTTTCATACGCTCTCGGCCTCGTCTGATCACAGGCACCTAAGCAGCGATAGGGTATAGGATCGCCTGTACAGTACATCATTGTGTATGGTGTATTGTCGGGACTTGGCTTGGATGCAGCGAGCCTCTTTCCTGTCCGTCGGGAGGGCACCCGTCCGGAGGTATTGATATACGTCGTCGTACCAGCTGGATGCGACTCCGACGGGGGCTACGACTTCAATAGAGGTGCTAGCGTGGTCCAAGAATTCCACGTACACGGCAGAGTCCATCGCATGGATGTCTTCTAGGGATAACCTTGATAATTCATCTGCTTTGGTGTTTTCTTCACGACCGACGTACTGCAGCTCGGCGCTTTGGAAGGTTGCGATGGCTGAGTTTACCTTCTCGAGGTATTTCTGCATCTCGAGCTGCCTGGCCTCGTAGTTTCCTTGTACTTGGCGGATGACCAACTGAGAGTCTCCTTGTATCACTAGCCGACGGACGGCTAGGCTTTTGGCCAATCTGAGTCCGGCTAGTAAAGCCTCGTACTCGGCCTCATTGTTGGTGGCCCTGAATCCGAACCTGATGGCAGATCATATTTTAAATCCTTCCGAACTTTTCAAAATTATTCTTGCCCCTGCTTTGTCTTCCATGGAGGAACCGTCAAAGTTCAAGGTCTAGGCGGCCTCGGCTTGCTCCGAAGGCGGTACCACCCGAGGTTCTGCAAAATCCTGGTCAGGTAAGGTACTTTTGACGATAAAGTCTGCCAAGGCTTGTGCTTTGATGGTCGTCCTGGGGACGTACTTGATGTCCAACTCACCGAGCTCTACCGCCCAATTGATGAGTCGTCCGGATACATTGGGCTTCGACAACACCTTCTTCAGTGGTGTGTTTGTGAGCACCGATATCGGATATGTCTGGAAGTACGGTCGAAGCTTTCGCACGGATGTGACCAGGGGAAGCGTGAGTTTCTCAATCGGTTTGTACCTGGTCTCGGCGTCAAGCAGTACTTTGCTGACGTAATAGATCGACCGCTGGACCTTGTCTTCTTCCTTTAAAAGGACGACGCTGACTGCGCGGTCGGATACCCCGAGGTACAACTGCAACTCATCCCCCGGGTTCGGCTTCACCAGCAGGGGAGGCGAGGATAAATATGTCTTTAAGTCTTCAAAAGCTTTCTGGCATTCTTCGGTCCACTCGAACTTCCCGGCTCCCTTCAGAGTTTTGAAGAAAGGGAGGTAGCGCTCGGATGATTTGGACATGAATCGGCCGAGTGCGGCTATTCGGCCATTCAGCTCCTGTACCTGTTTGCCTCTGGTTGGCGTGGCCATGTCCAGGATTGCCTTGATCTTCGAGGGATTTGCCTCGATACCCCTTTGCGAGACCATGAATCCTAAGAATTTTCCTGATCCGACTCCGAAGGCGCACTTTGTAGGGTTGAGCTTCATACTGTGCCTTCGGAGGACCTGGAATGCTTCACCGAGGTCGGCCAGGTGCCGATCGAAATGTCGACTCTTGACAAGGAAATCGTCTACATACACTTCCATGTTCCGGCCAATCTATCGTCTGAAGACTTTGTTGAACAGCCTCTGATAGGTGGCTCCTGCATTTTTGAGGCCAAAAGGCATGACCGTATAGCAGAAGAGCCCCTGATTTGTGACAAAGGATGTGCACTCTTCGTCGGCCTTCCGCATCTTTATTTGGTTGTAGCAGGAATACGCGTCAAGGAAACTTAGCTGTTCATTTCCGGCCATGGCATCAATCAGCTGGTCAATACGCGGCAGCGGATAGTTGTCCTTTGGACAGGCTTTGTTGAGATCGGTGAACTCTATGCAAATCCGCCACTTGCCGTTAGACTTTGGCACCATGACTACATTGGCCAACCAGTCCGGGTAGTCGACCTCCCGTATGAAGTCTGCTGCCAGCAGCTTCTGCACCTCCTCATCTATGGCAGACTGCCGGGAGGGTGCAAAGCTTCTCTTCTTTTATCGTACCGGCCGATGCTGCGAGTCGACTGCTAGGTGGTGTTCAATTACTTCCCTAGGTATCCCCGACATCTCAGAGGCCGACCATGCAAAGACATCGAGATTCTGCCTTAAAAATTCTATCAGCTCTTCCCTTTGTTCCTCGCGCAGCAAGGAGCCGACCTGGAACGTCTTCTCTGGCTGATTATCCGCAATCGGGATCTACAGAAGTTCCTCTACGGGTTCTCCTCTGTTGGGAGAGGGGTCCTTGGGAACATCCACCATGTTCACCTGTGCGGACTTCAAGGCCCGCTGACTGTTCTTCAGCTCGGTGGCGTACCACCTCCGTGAAGTGTCTTGATCTGTTCGGCACTCTCCGACTCCGTCCTCGGTCAGGAATTTCATCACCAGGTAGTAGGTGGACATACATGCTTTTAATTTGTTCAGCGAAGGCCGTCCGAGGATGACATTATGAGCCGATGACCGATCAACCACCATGAATTCGACCACTATTTACCGCTGTCTGGGCTTCTAGCCGAGGATGACAGGCAATTGGATGCCCCCTTTCACCATGACTGGGTCCCCAGAGAAGCTGATAAGATCGAAAGTGACGGAATGGAGCTGGTCGTCCGTCTGCTGCATCCTCTGGTAGGCATGATAAAATATGATGTCCACCGAGCTCCCGGTATCTACTAGGCACTTCGCAACATCGCAGTGCCCGATCCCGGCCGTGAAGACAAAGGCATCTTCATGGGGGACCGCGACGTTGACAAGATCTTCGTCGCTGAAGGTGATGACTTCTCCAGTTCGGGCTCTCTTCGACGGACACTCAGTCTTGGCCACCAGACGGAAGTAGACCTTTGCCGACCTGTTGGAGGTATTTCCGGCGGCGGGTCCTCCTATGATTGTGAGGATTGACTTCCCTCGTCTTGAGGTCCCTTGGTGATGGCATAGACCCCATTGTCACCACGGATGCGCAAACCCATTGCTGTGCGTGGTCGGTCCTCCGGGGACGGATTGCCGACAAACCTGCGTTCGGCCTTTCTTCTCTTTGAAGCCGGGTGAGACTTCTTTCTCCTCTTTCGTCGGCTTTTTGGCTCCGAACAAGCTGAGATGGACTCGGATTGGGTATGCTGTCGGCCTCCGAGTCTTTCTTTCACCGACACTCTTTCTCTTTGCGCTCCAGATGAGCTTTCCACTGTCCCAAATTGGATGGCGCCGACCCACTGCCTAGGGGGAGCCGGCCCACCATTAGGGTCTCTGTCATCCCTCCGAGCGGCGTTCTGATTATCGCTTGCATCCGCTCGGCAATTGTTGGGTTGCGGATTCCTCGGAGATGGAGGTGGTAATCCACGATCCCTCCGAGCGGGGGCTGGTCCCCTGTCTGCATTCCTAACAAAGTGGCCATAGTATCCTCGCCTAATGAGGTCCTCAATTTCCCCTTTGAGGTACTTGCATTCTTCCGTTTCATGGCCATAGTCGCGATGGAAGCGACAGAAACGGGAGTGGTCCTTATTTCTCCCGTTGCCGAGTGCTTTTGGAGGCGATCGGAGGTTTCGATCGTTCTTGATTACTTCGAGGATCTCTGTCATCGAAGAGTTCAGGGGAGTGTAATACTCGAATGTCTTGTAGGGTGCCGGTAGGTCTGATCCCTATCGGACTTCTGCTTCTTTAAATCTCCCGGGCTTGGTGCCGGGTCGGCCGCCTCAGACCTTTTCTTGTCTGTTGGCTTCGGTGTGGCCTGCAGATTGTTCACGATATTGTTTTTCTGTGCCCGAGTCATCTCGTCCGCGGAGGCGTACTTCTCGCACCTGGCGAGCAAGTCGTCCAGGTTCTTTGGTGGCTTTTTGGCAAGGGACCAACAAAGCTGACGATCGGTGACGCCGGCCTGCAAGCTAGACATATGCACCGCGGGCTCGACGTCCTTGATTTCAAGCACCTCGTTATTGAAGCGCTTGATGAATTCCCTTAGGGACTCGTCCTTCTGCTGCTTCACTGTTGACAGATGGTACGATATTTTCTTGCGCACTCGGCTTGCTTGGAAGTGCATCAAGAACTTGTTCGATAGCTGTTCGAACGAGGTAATGCTCTTGGCCGGGAGATTATTGAACCACATGCGAGCAGCTCCCCTGAGCGTTGAAGGAAACATCCTACAGATGAGGTCGTCGCTCAGGGGGTAGAATAGTGTTGTGGAGACGAAGGCGTCTAGGTGCTGCTCGGGGTCGGTACTCCCATGGTAGGAGTCCAAGACCGGTATCTTGAAGTTGTCAGGGGGTGGTGCTCTCATGATCTCGTCCGAGAGCGCCGTAATTGCAGTATAGGCCATTCTCGGCGGGGCTACCTTGTTTTGCTCGAGTAGACGCCGCTCGACCTCGGACTGGGGAGTGTCCAGAGGTTGAGCGCCAGAACCTGGCGTTTCTTCGTTAACTCTTTCCCTCCGGAGGCCATCGAGGAAGGACCCCGGGCCTCCCACCGGAGGTGGTGCCATCGGTGCCTGGTGTTGATGTGGCGGTTGATTCTGACCGACGGGCTGGGCCACGCTTCGTCCAGGAGCCGGATCACCCGTCGGGAGAATATTTGGCAAAGCGTTCGCTGGATCCGCCCTCGCCCTTGGCGGATGGGCCGCTTGCGGGACTTCTAGTGGCGGATTCGGTGCCGGATTAGGATTCTCTCCTCCCCCTACCGAGTTGCTTGCTCGAGCTCCTCTCAAGACTTTCGCAAGCTGCTCGATTTGCTGTTTCAGCTCGCCAAACTGCTGACGAGTGACGTATTGGGGAGGAGGTTGCGGTGGAGTTACCGACGAAGTGTTGCTCGGGGCTGGTGCCGGCACCGACGGCGGTGCTGGTTCTGGTATCGGTGCGGGTTCTGGCACTGGGGGTGCAGGCTCACAGTCCGCCCTCGTCGTGCTTTTGGTACTACCCATATGCACGGATGTCTCAGAAGGAGCGCGCGACGCCCGTGCTCGAGTTCTTCTGTGAGCCATTGAAATAGGAATACATACGTGTTGAACTCAGTCAAAAGAGGCCCCACGGTGGGTGCCAAACTGTTACGGTTGGAAATCACCCGTTGATCCGTGCTCTGAATGACCTGCAATCACAGAGATGAGACAAAGGAGGGGGCGCCTAAGCCCCGGTTACCCTCCGATGCCTAAGTTAGATTCCCAAGGTAAACAGTCAAGAGATAGCAGAAAGCTATCTCCAGTTTAGAGAGAGTGGGACGATGAGTGAGTTTGAGCGTGAGGGATGAACAACAACAGCTTGTAACTGGTAAGTGTGTAAGTGCATAAGGGTTTACCTTGAGGGATGACCTCTATTTATAGATTGGGAAGAGGCATGGAGGCACCAGGACTCAGGGAAGTAGATCGCCAACAGGACTGCCATGTGTCGCACTGAGGGACACCTGGGTGGTAGACTCCGAGTAGGAGTCGGAGACCTTAGCCAAGGAAGCTAGGTCGGTCAGCTCTGGGACTGACACGTGTCAACGTGTGAGTAATGGCCGACCGGAATAGTCGGTGTCGTATCAGACTGAGAGAAGGACTCTCCGGAGGTAGCAGAATCTCAGTAGGACTCTGGCTCCCCCCAATGGGTAGGATCTTAACTCCGAGCGCTACCCGGGAGGCCGGGCACAAAGGAGGCCGAGTGGAAGGGAAGCCGAGGGCATGAGAAGCCGAGTGCGAGACACTCCGAGCGCTCAGGCTCCGAAGGCACACTTGACACGTGTCAGATTTTAAGTGGAGGGATCATTTCCCTCCTAACATTGGGTTTTCATGAACATTGGGTGGCTTTGGTTATGACCTGTATTACAACGGTGAACTATCAGGTATTATTGAATGGATCGCCTCATGGAAATCTGACACCTTCAAGGGGCATTCAAAAGGGTGATCTATTATCAACTACATTATTTCTTAAACCAACGTTTAATTTTCAACTGCATTATCCCAAAAATTAAACGTTGGTTTTTTCAAATTCTGAAGATTTCTTATGGGGAAGATTCTAAATAAATATCTTGGCTTACTAGTTGACTTTGGGATACCAAAGTCAATATTATTTCAAGATATCAATGAAAAGGTGTCTCGAAAGGTCTCTAAGTGAAAAGCCAATTATTATCACATGTAGGTAAGGAAACCATGCTGAAATCAGTTGCCTTCTTCATATCAAATTATTTTGGATCTCATTTTAAATTACCTACATCCCAACATAAATTATTATGGCGTCTGGCTGCACATTTTTTCTGGGAGGATAAGGAGGGTAGTTCGGGATTACATTGGATTTCATAGAATAGACTATGCAGATCAATGGAGAAAGGGGGCTTGGGTTTTTGGGATCCATCTATACACAATCAGGCCTTATTATCCAAGGTGGCATGGAAATTTCTCAAGGAACCATCATCTTTTTGGGCTTTTTTTATGAAATCCATTTATTATCTGCATGGGGATCTTCTTTCCACCAATATGGGTACTAACAAAGTTGGGCGTCGAGAAGTATTATGGAAGGGAGGAATGTTCTTACGCAAGGTCTACTCTTATACCAGGCTTCCGGATGCATTCCACTCTTTATCCACTTGTTTGATTACAAAGGTGTCACAATTAATAGCCACTGATACTTGGACATGAAAAAAAAAATGGTTCTATCTGCTTTATTCTCCATCAGAAGTTGAATATTTAAAATCCAGTTCTCTGTTTCCTCATACGAGGATACTCTAGTACCGCCAGGAATGATTTGTTCTTGGTCAAAACTGCGTATCATTTGTTATCCAATTTGAGTCTCTTTATTCGAGGCCTTCCACTTCTTCTACCTCTATCCAAACAGTGCCAGAGTCTGTTTGGAAAAGAATCTGGACTTGTCCAATCTTACCAAAGTTGCGGTCTTTTTTGTGGCGTGCTTGTGCTTCTAGCATTGTTACGATGACGAATTTAAGACACTGAAACATTATGGTGGATAGTACGTGTATTCGAACGGCTGAAACCTCAGATCTGCTGAAATGGTTTTGTGAAATGTATTATGCGATTTGAAATGGTTTTATTTATTTACCGTGTTTGTTTGTTTGTTTTTTTTTTTTTTTCTCCTACTCCTTTATTTTGCTCCCTTTCTTTCATATCCCTCAGAACTTCTGCCAAATGTTGAAATCACCTATGGATGCAACACCTCTACTGCACAAGGGGTGCGTGCAACAGCCGAGCCAAATCCCTTACTTTACTCCTCACATCGAACACAACACTCGCTACATCATCTGCATTGGCGCAACTGGTTTCGGGAACTAACAGGTGCTGTAGCTACATGAGACTATGAACCAAGCAAACTACATGTGTGCGTCCAAGGTTATAAAATGGAGCCATCCGAGCAAAGGGTCGTTGGGTGAATCTAGGGTGGTTATATGTCAAGAAAAGTAACAAATCGCCCTACATAACTAGAATGCTGCTAGACATTCCCAATCGCAAGCTCCATTTTTTTTTTGCACAAACACCAATTTTTTTTTTTTTCTTAGAATAGTAGGATCATTGAGCGGGATAGGTATAGAAATCGTCTCCCGCCTGGGTTTGGGCAAGAGACTGGGCGGCCCGGATGGATGGCCGCCACCTGGCTCTCGGGTGGATCCGAGCCCTCCATCCGAGCCGACAAGCTGAGCCGACAAGGGTGTTTGCTCGGATCCACCCGAGAGCCAGGTGGCGGCCATCCATCCGGGCCGCCCAGTCTCCCGCCCAAACCCAGGCGGGAGACGATGTGGATCCGCGGGATAGAGCACAAAATTCTGGCTCCATTGATCAATTGCAAGAACAAAAATGACAGAACAAGACTTCCCCAGACATCCGCGTTATGTCAAAAACACATTTTCTCATATTTATTTGGAATTAAAATATTTACAACAAAAAAGAATAGATATTGACAATTCGGACATAAAAAAATCAGACTGCTCTCTTCCAAACCAGGCCTACTACAGTCAATTGCAGAAATCCGACTGCCTTGCAGTGAATATTTTTGAAAAAGGGAAGGGAAAAAAAAATATTTTGCCAAAAATCAAAAAGATCTAAAATGAATTGCTCTCTCTACTACCAGTAGCGACTTTACGGTGGCGCCTAGAACTGGATCTTCTTTCTCTCCCATGCCTTGGGGAAGTCTTCTTCACTGTAGTCCTTGTAAACCTATCAGTAGAAACCTCTGGCAATAACGCTGGTGGAGGATGAATAACCATGCTAGCTGGAGGTGCCATCTGCTCTAACAAATCTCTATGATATGCCTGAAATATTGCATCAAAGATTTAAAATATACAAATAAAAATAACAGATGAATAGAGAAAGAAAAAAAGAAACCACTCTAACCAAGGCAATTATACCTAGCCATTGGCTAGGGGTCAAACATGCTTGACTCTGTTAGCCAACATTATAATCGGCAAACAAAAAAGATTCTGTTCACAAAACAGAATTCGAAGGCAAAACAATCAAGCAAAAGTTTTACTAGAAAGTAATCAATCATAAAGCAGAACAATAGCAGCAAGCATTCTTTTCCAACTCAAAAAGAAATACCATTATTACTAACAACTATTTCAGAAAATAAAAAACAGACAGAAGTTAAAGATGTAGCATGAAAAGTGTAGTTCCAAGAATACAACATCCATCCAATAAATTTCAGTAATGATAATGAACAAAAGATAAAACATACCTGAACCACAAAATTGCGTCTTTCACAATCCAAGAACATGTTGATACTCCAATTTACTTTTGACATAATCTTGTCCCTCACGGTGGAAAAGCTGATCTGGTCCCTTGATGTAAAGCGGTCAACTTCATTGAACCAGAGACATGTAAAGAGATTGGTGATGGGAATGTGCTCCTTCATAATCACACATCCTTCAGGGACATCTGCCAAAACCAAGTGATAATCCTATATCTCAATTCTGAACCGAAAAGAGAGAACCCAAAACACAACAGCAAACGGCACACATACCACTGGTAATTGGTAACTTGGCCTCAGTATAAGGGGTCAAACCTTCCCGCTTATAAAACTCAACCTGATAATCAATGGAGGCATTGTCATATTTCCCTGCCGCTTTATTAGCCACGGCTTCCTCAAACACATCAAAGCGTCTGTAGTGTCTGGAGATCGCAAAAGTGGCATTCTTCCGCCACAAAAATCTAAAATTAAAAATGGAAAAACTAAGGTTAATATGTAAGGCTGAAGGAATCAAACAAACAGAAGCTCGCAGTCATGTGCTGAAGAACATGGCAAATAAATGCCGTGCAAAATGAAAAAGTTCAATTGCAACATAAATCCTATTTCTGGGGTTCAAAATTTCTTTAGTTAATTAATTCCAGAGTCACTTCTTAGATCATTTAAATGAGCAAACACCATCCACCTTATATGTTTACAACCTGTGAATGTTAATGTTCCCTAGCATGTATTCAGCCAAAATTTGCAGCCATAATTGCAATATGTGGCTTAGCTATACTTTTGACACTGGACAGTAATGACTAAATCACATGAGATCTTAAATGGTTTAATGAATGTGGAATGACAATGAAAACATGAACCTAATGGTGTAATGTTTTAGAGGAGAATCTACCCAATGATGAATTTATACCCACCTACTTACATTTTTCAACTCTATGATCCCACATTTCCATCTTGTTTCCTACATTCACTCAATGTTCAATCCTCATATCCAGACGGTGATGTGCAGGACAAGGACCAGCTGACATACTGAAGGAAAAGGAAAAGAACAGTCTCTGAAGGCAGCTGAAACTTGCAGTTTCCAGAATTTAAGATTTTTCTAGATCCTGGCCTGCGGTTCTTGAATTCCTCTAGGAATCTTATTCCTACACTGACATGGATTTCTGTTTTACTTTTCTTTTCCTATCTTAATTTTGATAACTTGTCCTTAGGCTGGCTGTATTAGGAATTGGTAAGTCCAGTCCTGTTTTGAGTTTATATTATTTTTAGGGTGAATTACAGTTGGGGTACCCAACGTTTCAAGAAAATCCGCCCAGGTACCTCACTTTCGAAAAACTAAGCTCAGGGTACCTGACATTTCATACATGTTACATTTGGGGTACCTCAAGTTTGATAAATGTTATGCTTGGATACTTTCTATTTTGATATTTCCAAATTTACCCCCCATTTGGCACTCTCCCTCTCAATTCTCTGTTCTCTCAAACCATTTTGTCTGAGAAGTTCCCAACAATACCACCAAGGCCTCTTGCCAACTCGGTCTAAGCTTCCCAACTGTCTTGATTCACCGGCTTCTTCTAGGTCCTGAATGCCGGCAACCAGTTTTTCATGTTCATACCCACCATGTATTCTACGTATATGTCAGCCACGTCTTCAATCGGATGCTTCCCTGAGAAGGTCCTGAGAAGTCAAGGGTTGCATACTCAATTCACCCATCATGTGGACGGCCAAAGGTGGGTGTGGGGTTATATTTGCCATTGGTGATGGATCGGTTGTGTTTCATTGTTGAATTCCTCATCAGTTTCATAATTTATCTTCTATATGGATCCATTATGGATTCGGAGGAGAACGTGGAAAGAATAAAAATTGAAAAAGGATATGCTTTAAAGCCGACTCTCATGGTACAGAGCTTTTATTGGTAATCTTCCAGCATATAGGACTGCTGTGAAAACTCACAACCTGATCCACTGCCAGAGATAAGGAAACCTAACATTGGTAGATTTTTATCCGATATGTTTTCATGATGACAAAGTTTCACTTGCCATTAAAGTTGTGATTGCCAATTGCTTTTATCCTGCAGCTTACGTAAAGACAACAAAATCATTAATGTTTTGATCCGAAAAGTTCCCGGCCCCTGAACAACACCAGCAGCTCGGTTCCAAAGGGAGCAATTCTGCCAAAACTGGGCAAGGAAAGAAGGGTGAAGATCAGGATGATGGATGACAAGGGGTGCTGAGGGGTTTGGGAGAGAGAGAGAGAGAGAGAGAGAGGTGCGGCGGGTTCGGAAGGGAGAGAGAATAGGGAAGGTAGGGGTGCTGCAGGGTTCAGTGAGGGCAGAGAGAAGAGGACAGGTGGAAAGGAGAAGCAATGGGATTCACGGGAGGAGGGGAAGAGAGGAAGTGGGAGGAAGAAGAAAGCGGGGTGTGAGGGAGATGCAGGAACGGAGGATAGGGGAAGGGAGCAGAGGCCATGAATTTTGTCAGGATGAGGTGGTGCTGGTGGTGGTGGTATGGGTAATGTTGGAAATATGAAAAGATGTACCCTAAATATAGTTTTTAAAACCTGAGATACCTCGGGCATAGTTTGTCAAAACTTTGGGTACCTCAGGTGTACATTACCCCTTTTTTAATTATGTCAGAATCCTAGTTCACTTAGGACCCTTCAAACAGCTGGTCGATTGGAGGGATTTTGAGTCTGTTCTCCCTTTTTCTGTCAAGGATTGATTTCAAACTTTCCTGTGTTAAGGCTGTTTTGAGGTTGTTGGAGTTTTACAACATAAAAGGGCTAGTTCCCCTCCCCCCGCGGGGCACAGAATCGCGGAGGGGGGGCACTTAGGAAGGATTCCTAACCTGTTTATCCGGTGGCTCTCTTTGTATCTCCTCTCTATCATCCATCAAGTTTTAGATCAGAATTTCTTATATTTCCTACCTGCGGCTATACAGTTTTCCCAGCTTTTTCTTCCAGTTTCATCCTTGATCTTAATTGAGTTTTAGGGCCCGTTTGATAATCATCCAAATCTCTGATTCCGTTGATGCTTATTCTCCAATAGAAATTTGGGAGCAAAACTGGTAAATATGGTCCAATCCCATGCCCCAAGGGATTAGACCGCTCTCAAAACAACAAAATATTAGGAATTCGAGAGATTCTCGGCGCTCCAGAGCCAGAGAGAGAGAGAGCGCATTTTGTGAGTTAAAAGAAAACAACTCCAAAGTTGGCCGATTATTCCTGAGCTTTGCGCGATTGTCTTCCAATGAAAGTCTGTCTTCTCCCTCATCTTCACCTCATCGTCTTCTTCGCGAGCCTCTCTGTGAAGTTAAAAGCGACTATATATATATATATATATATATATATATATATATATATATATATATATATATATATATATATATATATATATATATATATATATATATATATATATATATATATCTTGGTCTTGCATCCTCTCTCTTGTTCTATAACCCTAGGTTCGCTAGGTTCAGGTTGTTTCCCATTGCCAAGCACCATTTCAATGCAATCGAAATTCGCATTTCTTCAATCTGTAGTTCTGTACTACTATCATAAGTGATTGCATCTTAAAGCTTTCATCTGCTTCCTCAATAGGGGTTTTGTCTTAACTGTAGTTTGATACATTGGAACTTGGTGACAATCTTCAAACTTGTTGAAATACCTTTGTATAATTTGCTTTATTATAAAAACCGTATCTTTCACAAAGTCTTGTCCCTGTGTTTTGTGAAATTAAGGGTCTCATATTACTATCTTCTGCTTCGAGATTTTGTGTTCTGGGAATGCACTAGCTTGTTTATTTTCCAACTTATGTAAAAGGTGATTTTTCCCTTTGTTTCTTTTTATCTCTTACCCCTTATATTCTTAAATTAATCGACTTTGAATTTAGCCTGAAGATTTCTGATGTAGGATAACCTAGGGCTTCTAGACTAACCTACTCTAACACGATGGTTAACACAAAGATTCACTAAATAAACTATCTAATAGGTATGGACAGGAATGGGCAGCAACACACATAACGTGCAAGTGAAACTAGTACCATGATAACCATATGTAAAAAAGACTATAAATCCAAGTAACATGCTTTCAGCTTAACAAGAATCAATTAGGATTCATGTTATGTTCAAAATAAACTGCAGGTTAAGAAGTACTACTATGCAAGGAAGTGTCAAAACTCCTAAACTAATAAGATTAAATACCTAGTAATAAAATAGACCTAAGAACATGCAATACAAAATTATTCTCAACATAAAAGGAGAGGAAAAAGTAACCATAACATGTTATAATTGAAGGTTCTAGCTGTAAGATATATCTATGTAGTTGCTGTCTAGGTTAGCAATAAACCAAACACAACAATATACTATGGGCGAAATTATGTAGGAAAGATTAGAAGAAATAAACAACCCAACAGGGGGTTCAGCACTATGATAGAGACAAAGGGGTGGGGTTATATATAAAGAAGATAAAAGAGGGGGGGAATACTCTGTCGAAAGTAACAGCAGGGCGGGGGGTGTTATCGTAGCAATAGGAGGGGGGTTATGTTCCGTAACAGAAAACCAAGGAGAGAGGGTGCTGCCGTTAAGAGAGGAGAAGGGGGGGGAGAGAGAAAAGACTCTGTCAAAACAAAAAAAGGAGGGGACGGTACCTCCTAGAAAGAGATTGTGAGAGAGAGAGAGAAAAGTCGAGAGCTTTCAATTTCATCATTAGTCAATAATCATCTAACTGAATATCATTAATAAAATCTGCCTTTATAAGGCTTACAATCCTAATCATAAAATAACTCTAAAAGACCAATTAGAAAATACAAAAGATACCTATTATTTAGGCATTACTAACCAACTCAAATACTAACTAACAAAGGATAAATAAGAAAAATCTAAATCGTGGAGTCATGGTCCACAACTAAGGGGGTGTGGGATCCACGCCTCTAACAGAAAATAAAAGAGCACAACTTAATAAAAAAATAACTAAAATAAAAGTAACTAAAAGTAGCGATACTGCTAGCGGTACTGCTAGGTGTCAAGTGTCCATCCCTCCTCAATTCTCCCCGACTAGGAAGAATGCACCTCCGGTGAATAACACTCACGTAATCCACTAGCTACTGCCTCTAGTGAGATGATATCCTCAAAACTTGTCATCGAACCATAAGAGGAGAGGGGAAGGTTGGAGACTGTGTCTCCTCCGCTGGTACACTCTAAAGGGTCGATCCGTCAAGATGTTGTCATCGACTCTCCCCGGCCTGGAAGAAGTCAAATCTGGTGAAGAAAAACTGATGTAGTGCTCAAGCATAGCTAGGTTGAATCGTTGTAGCTCCTTAATAGAAATCCACGTACAATCAATATCCGATCATCCGCCATCAAACCAAAAATTCTCGAGAACCGCCAGTATGTGTAGCAGTGACTCTCATCAATAATCTCTTCAATCTCCTCAACTCGCTGATCAAACTGGGGTATGGAAGGGGTAGAGGTAGTAGGAAGAGTAATAGGGTCAATCACAGAAGTATCAGCAATGAAAGGAAAGGCCTCAAGGTCATCAGGATAAATTGAAGGGGCGGTAGCAGGGTCATGGTAGGAAAAACATTGAAAATATTATTGATTCCCATGTCCATAGGTAATTCTAGCACATAAGCATTTGCTCCCACTCGTTTAAGAATTTTAAGCGGTTCTGCACTGCGATCGTGTAACTTGCTTGACTTTCCTTTGACAAAACGTCGTGATCTAATTTTGACCATCACCACGTCACCCTCTTGAAACTCTTCCAGTCCTCGATGCACATATGCCCTAGATTTATATTGTTCATTACTTAGGGTAATCCTGTGTCTACTCTCTGCACGCAAGTTATGTATGTGCTGTACAAAAGACTCGGCTGACTAGAATGTCCTAGAGCTAGACACAACAAGTATAAGGTCCATGGGAGTCCTGGGTTGGTGACCTAGACAAATCTTATAGGGAAATAGACCAAGGAAGCGTCGCCCCAAGCCCTATTTTCCAACAATTCGATTCTTGAAAAGGTTGTATGCAAACTCGGCTTGGGTAAGAACACGGTCCCAACTGGTAAGATGTTCACCTATAAGACAACGTAACAGATTTCTTAAACTCTTATTTACAACTTCAGTTTGACCATCAGTCTAGGGGTAGAAGGTTAACCAAAAACAGAGTTTAGTGCTTAACATTCGCCATAGAGCTCTCCAGAAATGACTAGTTAACTTAACATCCCTATCTAACACTATTGTCTTAGATAAACCCTGATATTTGACGATCTCACTAGAGAAAAGTTAGGCCACGACTGAAGCATCAGAAGTCTTTGAGCATGGAATAAAATGAGGCATTTTCAATAAACGGTCTACCACTACAAAAACAGAATCATGATCTCTCAAAATCCTAGGCAACCCAAGCACAATATCCATACTCAAATCTTGCCATGGGGTATAAGGGATAGGCAGAGGAGTATATAAGCCATTATTTTGCTTCTGTTGTTTAGCAGTTTGACATGTTCAGCACTGACTAATAACTCGAGCTACATCCTTCTTCAGACTTGGCCAGTAAAATCGGTTTCAAGCAAAGGCAATGGTTTTATCTCGACAAAAATGACCGGCTACCCCAGTAGCATATAATTCCCAGATTAGGAAGTCTCTTAATAAAGTCCTAAGAATACACAACCGACTTCCTTTGAAAAGGAAACCATCTCTAAGAAGGTAATCTGAATGGTTCGCAAGAGGGTCTTCGCTCAAAGAAGTGAAAAGCTCATAAAACCTAAGCAAGTAAGATACTGCTCCTTAATTCGCTCAAACCCTAGAACCTCTATACTCATGGTGTGAAGTAATACCTTAACCTAGTTTTTGACATTCTGAGGAAGGAGGGGCATATGTACCCGACTTAAAGCATTAGCAACAGTATTATCAACACCAGGTTTATGTTTGAGCAAAATGTGTACTCTTTTAGAAATTCAGCCCATTTGGCATGTCTTGGGTTTTACTTGGTTTGGGAGCTCAAGTATTTCAATGCCAGATAATCAAAATATAGAACAAATTCTTACGGCAAAAGCTAGTGTCACCAATAGCGCAAGGCTTGGACAACTGCATAGAATTCTTTATCACATGTGGAATACTGTTTCTTGGCTTCATTAAGCTTTTTACTAAAATAAGCAACAGGGTGTCCTGGAACAAGGAACCACCAATTCCAATGTCGGATGCATTGCACTACACTTTAAGACTTTAAAGAAATCAGGGAGACATATAACAGGTGATTTCATCATCAACTTCTTGATTTCAACAAAAACCTTAGTAGCTCCCTTAGTCCATTGAAACTCCCCTTTTCTAATGCAATTGGTAATGGGAACCATGATGGAACTAAATCGGTGGATGAACTGCCTATAAAAGGTTGTTAAGCCATGAAAACTTCGCACTTCATGGATGTTAGTCGGTTCAAGCCACTCAACAATTGCCTTTATTTTCTCAGGATCCGCAGACACTCCTTGTGCCGAAACAATAAATCCCAAGAAAACAACTTGATCACTCATGAAGGTACACTTCTTTATATTTGCATAAAGTTTTTCATTCAGAAGTGTTAAGAAAATTTGTCGTGAGTGATCCAGATGGGTGGTTTGTGTTTTACTAAAGATGAAGAAATCATCGAAGTAAACCACTAAGAACTTACCATTGAATGGCCATAGCACCTGATTCATAATTCTCATAAATGTACTAGATGCATTAGTCAGGCCAAAAGGCATGACAAACCATTCATATAGACCATCCTTCATTTTGAAGGCAGTCTTCCATTCATCACCGGGTCTAACCCAAATTTGGTGATACCCAATCTTGAGGTCAATTTTGAAAAATATTTCCGCTCTAGCCATCATGTCTAGCATGTCATCAAGTCTAGGTATAAGAAATATATAATTAACGGTGATTTTGTTGATGGCTCTGCTATCTACACACATATGCCAAGTTCCATCCTTCTTGGGCGTAAGTGGGGTGGATACCCCACAGGGACTAAGACTTTCCCTGATGAATCGCTTCTCAAGTAGCTCATCTACTTGCCATTTAAGTTCAGCATTTTCCTTGGGATTCATTCTGTACTGAGGTAAGTTAGGTAGTGAGTAACATGGAACTAAATCGATAACGTGTTGAATGTCACGCATAGGTGGTAATTTAGGTATATCTTTAGGAAACAATTTGTCAAACTCTTTCAACAAAGGTTGTACTTCTCTAGGAGCCTTAATAAATTGGTTGGACAGCACTGTGTTACTCTGTATGGCAACTAGAGCATAAATAACCCGGTGTCCTTACACTCGATTTCAAACTGTTTTGATTTGATGATATTGAGTGTTTTCAAAGGGGTTTGTTCGGATGTATTTCCCTTGTGTTCTGGGACTTTTACCTCTTTTGAGGGGCTAGGAGATAGTCTAATTTTCTTTCCCTTATATTCAAAGACACAGGTGTTAGACTTCCCATAGTGTGACATCTGAGTCATATAACCAATGTCTACCAAGAATTATGTGAGCGACGTCCATATCTAAGACATCACACCACACTTTATCCTCATAACCAACAAAATGCAAGGGAACTAAACACCTTAAGGTGATGGGAATTGTGGACTGATCAACCCAGGCAACCTTGTAGTTTAGGGTGTGCCTCTAGTTTGAGCCCCATTTTAGCAACAACACTCTAAGGAACTATATTCATGCAACTACCACTATCAATGGCGACACGGCAATTCTTACCCTAGTGACAGGTGTAAGTGATGAAGATATTGGTACGTAGCCATTCGTCATTATTCTTGGGTTGTGACACCATACACCGTACAACTCCTAGCCTAGAACTATCTACCACCTCAATCTCTTCATCCGAAATAACTTTATTAGGCCTATGTTCCTCATATTCACCCTCTTGGGTACCATCCTGATCATGCTCTTCATACTCTTGTTCACCTACATAGAGAATCCTATTTGGACATTCCCTAGAAAAGTGACCGTAGCCTTTGACATTTAAAACATTGTACTTGGCCACTCCTCTTGAGGCTTCTCCCAAAATGCCTTTACCATTATTGTTAAGTGAACGTAAAAGGTTAGTGGTAGAGGTATTTGGAAGTGGTTTTCAGATGTTAGACTCCCCAGATGGGAATCCACTTTTCTACTGTAATGTAAACTTCATAGTCCCTTCTAATTCTAGTGTTGTACAAAAGGCCTGAGAGACGTTTCTAACAAGGTGAGGTGCTAGGTGTGACTGGATGTCATAGCTTAGCTCCGTCAGGAAACTAGAGTCTGGTTTTGGATTTTTAATTCACTAAACTTACCATGTACTTAGTCACAGACATTTTACCTTGTTTCAAGGTGTTCATGTCTTTAAGAAGTTGTAGCCTATATGTCACACCCCAATTCTGCACCAACCAGAATGGTGTGATGAACCGTCAATAAACCAACGGTTCAACCAAAATCTCGAATAGACAATCCCCACCATGTTAAACCAAAGGTCCAAAACACATTCTAGATTAATCAGAGATAATAAAGTAAATAGCGGAAGTCTTACAGATAATGAACTGAGATCTAGTCATGATAAATAATTAATATTTCATTTATCTCCAAGTAACCAAAAGATAATTTAATACATATTACAAATATCCAAATACGAAAATTAAACATTAAGCGTATCTACAGTTGAAACGCTCGCTTAACGAATCATAATAGTCCTCCACAGCTTGCTCATCATAGCCGCCACCCGTTTATATGTTGGCGTGTTAACATAATCTTCAGTCGTAATACCTGCAACATCAGAAACTAAAAGAATTGCGCGCGCGAGGGTCAGCTCTCCAACTTGAGCTCAGTGAGTAAACAAAACAATGCAACAAACATATGCATGCATTCAATTCATATCTTTGGTCTGGTTCATAAGTTTGCAATGTGCAATAGAAAGGTTTGGTGGCCGCCTCACCTCTATACACAGGGTGTGTAAGCCCACCTAACGGATCAAACACCATTGTCGTCCACATCCACCCCACCATGGAATAGAGATAGAGCTAAAGTGCTTAGGACCACACCGCATCACACTTCCCCTGATGCTCTACCCATACCAACACGTAAGCCCATGTTGATGAGGGCTTGCAAACTAGGCTCGCAACTAACCAATCCTAATGTCAAACAGTATATCCAAGGCCTCACCCCAACATCCTTCAATACGTCCATAGAGATAGAGCTAAGGCCCCCCGGCAGAGTCAGAGACTACACGGTCCGAAACCACCTCCCCTGATGCCCTACGACGTAATAGTTCTGCTAAGGTAATGGCGATACAATGATGTCAGTGGATAAAACTTGAGTAGAGATAGAGCTAAAGTGCCCGGATCAAACACCGCATCACACTTTTCATGATGCCCCACTCGCATCAAGTACACTAACCACACACAAACATTTACATGCCTATTCCTAACATCATCATCATCATCATCATCATCATGTTATAAATAAACGAAATTAAATATGCATGAACAATATTAGCAAAAATATTGGATGACATGTTAAATGCACATTACACGCATATAAGTATAGAATCATTCATGGCATCGGACTCAATAAATAAAAACAGTTTATTATTAGTCAATTAGTTTAGGTCTTGTTCCCTCACCTTTGATTGAGCGTAGATCCTCGTTCAAGCTTTATGAATCACTTTTAAATCACTAGAAAGACCTAACAAGTCGATAGATTTTAATCAGAATTAATTCCAATAGATTTAGACTAACTGAAATCATAGGGTCGCAGGTAGGGTAGCACCTAGGGTAGCAGTTTCTGCGACCACAAGGGTAGGGTCGTAAGGTAGGGTCACACCTAAGGTAGCAGTTTCTGCGACCCTAGGGTGTAGGGTCAGACGTGGGGTCGGATACCATTCGACCCTACGTGCGACCACACCCTCCCTGGGACTTCCCAAGGGCATGTGGTCGATCCTGTGGTCTCGTAGGGTCGGATATCATTCGATCCTACGTGCAACCACACGTATTCTGAGTCGACCTTTCATTCTAAAGTCCATTCTTTCATGTTTTGATCCTTTGGCTTACTTCCATGGTCCATTCTAAGATTGTTCTATGGCTCAAAACTCCAAGTTATACAATATTCATTGTCCATAACAATTTCCTTCATAGAATCTCTTGGAACTTGTCCATGGATGGATGATTTAGGTTTCTCTTAATCCTATGTTCTTCATAACTATTCTAGGATCTCTCATTCAGGTAAGGAATTAGGTTCATACCTTTATTCAGAGGTTTCTCTGAAGTTTCCTTCTCTTCCTTAGTCTTCTTCTTCAAGTTTCCTTCTCTTCTTTTCTTCATTCTCTTTTTCTTTCTCTCACTTTCAATTAGGGTTGTAAAGGAGTAAAAGAGGCTAAGGGACGTCCTATTTATAGAGAAAAACCCTCCATAATAAGTCCCAATGAGTTTAGGAAAGATCCCCTTGGAATTAGGAAAGTTTCCTAATTTTCGGTTCGTGCTGTTCTCGTAGGGTCGGACGTAGGGTCGGATATACTGAGACCCTACGTTTTTTAAAACATGAGACCCTAGGGTGTAGGGTCACATGTAGGGTCGGGCATACTGCGACCCTACGTTTTAAAACGTGCGACCCCACGACCAAAAAGTCATGGGTTGGAGTCTTTTGAGGTGGGGTCGGTCACACCTTTTAGGCATGCAACCACACACTCATATTTGACTGTTTTTGAGTTATATTTCATACTTGGTCTGTGGTTTCTTCACGCACTGGGTTCACTTGGCTCGACCATTATAGGTAGACCTGATACAAGGTGGTAAGACCGGTTAGTTCGATACGGGTCTTACACTATAGGTGTTAGACAAAAACTCTGCTTTAAGCCTTTCTTGCATCTCAACCCAAGTTGAAACAGGTTCGTGTCCTAGGTTTTCCTCTTGATATTCCAACTCAGTCTAGAAGTTTTGAGCAGCTCTAGCGAGCTTCATCTTTGCAAACCTAAATTGAAGCTCTCAAACATCTCATAGAAATCGAAATACCTATCCATCTGTCTGATCCATCCTAAGAGAACTTTGGCATCTATCTGACCATCAAAGTCAAGAACATCTACCTTGACCATTCTCCTAATATCCAATCCTTTATCCCAATGCCCATGATCCTCATCATCTCCATAAGGAGAGTGATACCTCTGACCTTGGTATCCTCGACCTCTAAATCTACCTCTAAACCTACCATGTCCTTGACCTTGGAAGTAGTCACCCATCCTATCATGGACATCAACATAATCAGGATGTCTCTTATTCCCATGATTTCCTAGAATAGGGTTGGGGTCTTCCCTTTAAGGTCTATTTCCCTGGGCATTTGGGTCTTGCTATCCATTAGGGTTCTAAGCAGGTGCTTTTAAGGTAGCAAGCCTATTGGCGATGTTCTGGACACTCTAGTTAAGAGTGTTAAGACTGGTATTTTGATTTTCTCGGTTAGTCGTATTGGCGGTCAACTCTAATTGGTTAGCTTTTAATAACTCTTGAGCCTCTACGAGAGCTTTTATGGTTTCCTCTTGTTGTTAAAGTACCCTTTGTCCCTTTCCAATTACTCAGATGTTCTGGGGGTGTTAGGAGGGTTCGATATGTTTCTGTAAATTCTCCCACTCCTAGTGGACATACAAAGCTTCACTTACAACTAAAAATCCTAACCAGCACCTAACTGACACTCTAGCCTAAACTCTGATACCAAACTGATGTAGAATAACATAACGCTTCTAGACTAACCTACTCTAACACGACGGTTAACACAAAAATTCACTAAATAAACTATCTAATAGGTTTGGATAGGAATGCACAGCAACACACATAACGTGCAAACAAACTAGTACCATGATAACCATATGTAAAAAGGACTATAAATCCAAATAACATGCTTTCAACTTGACAAGAGTCAATTAAGATTCATGTTATGTTTAAAATAAACAGCAGGTTAAGAAGTACTACTGTGCAAGGAAATGTCAAAACTCACTAATAAGAATAAATACCAAGTACTAAAATAGATCTAAAAACATGCAAAACAAAATTATTCTCAACATAAAAGGAGAGGAAAAACTAACCATAACATGCTATAATTGAAGGTTCCAGCTGTAAGATATACCCATGTAGTTGCTGTCTAGGCTAACAATAAACCAAACACAACAATATACTATGGCCGAAATTATGTAGGAAAGATTACAGCAGAAACATTATGTAACAGAAGAAATAAACAACCCAACAGTGGGTTCAGCAGTATGATAGAGACAAAGGGGTGGGGAATATATAATAAAGAAGATAAAAGAGGGGGGGGGCCGGGGGAATACTCTGCCGAAAGTAACAGCAAGGGGAGGAGGTGTGTTACCGTAGCAATAACCGCAGGGGGGGGGGGGTTATGTTCCGTAACAAAAGACCAAGAAGAGAGGGTGCTGCCGTTAGGAGAGAAGGGGGAGGGGGGAGAGAAAAAAATCTGTCTAAACAGAAAAGTGGGAGGGTAGGGTACCACCTAGAAAGAGAGAGGGAGAGAGAGAGAGAGATCATAAGAGAGATCATGAGAGAAAAGAAACTTACGAGAGAGAGACAGAGAGAGAGAGAAGTCGAGAGCTTTCAATTTCATCGTTAGTCAATAATCATCTAATTGAATATCATTAATAAAATCTGCCTTTATAAGGCTTACAATCCTAATCATAAAATAACTCTAAAAGACCAATTAGAAAATACAAAAGATACCTATTATTTAGGCATTACAAACCAACTCAAATACTAACTAACAAAGGATAAATAAGAAAAATCTAAATCGTGGAATCGTGGTCCACATCTAAGGGGGTGTGGGGTCCACGCCTCTAACATAAAATAAAAGAGAACAACTAAATAAAAAAATAGCTAAAATAAATGTAACTAGCAGTAGCAATACTGCTAGCGCTACTGCTAGGCGCCGAGTGTCAATGTCCTCATCAATTTCTTATATAAAAATACTTGGCTTTATCATTTTCCAAATTGGCTTTTACAAAACAAGTTTCTGATCTCAATATGCTGTGGAATTGATTCCAGAGCAGTGTTATCAAACAATATCCTAATCTCAAAAAATCATGGGATCACCAAAAGTTGCTCCCGACCAGATTATGGGATTGGGAGCAAGATGGTTATTCTTAGTTAATTGACCGCTGATAATTGGTAATATTTGATTTAAGTTGTCTCATTGTTTTCTGATTTAAGCTTATAGTTAAAATCCTGAAGTTCTATTCAATTTTCTAGAATCCTAGTCAGAGTAGAAAGTCTGCACATTTCAAGTGCAATTTACTTTGCTGATTCTGGTTACAGATTACTGCTTTATCTTCAGTTTGAACCCCGTCCCTTTGAGGAGTTCTGTTTTGAGTTCCTAAAAATATTCCCATCAATTCTGCAATTTTGGAGTTTCCTAGTTGGATGTGTAAATGATCCTACGTTTATAATGCATTATATGTGCCATAATAGCTCACATTCTTCTACACTTTCCCAGGAGTCGATATTGTTCATAGCTATTATATTGACACCAAAGAAGAGTTCGACCCAATGCTTTATTTCTATTCTAGCTGATCCTGATTCAACATTAGAAACATATTGATTGTTCCCCAATAACCGAATAACTTCGTCTGTAAATACTGCATATTTGATTCCATTCATAAATCCATTTTCTTCCCTAAAATTTCCAATATAGATTTATAGTTCTTACTATTCATATGTAATTGTATGAATGTACAACTACCAATTTGTTATGTATCGATGATGAGATTCCTTCAATGAACCAATTCCAATAGAATTATCAAACATTCCCATTGGTTGCATCCAGCAGGAATTGAACCTACGAATTGTTGAAACATGTTAAGATAGCTACAAGGCAAAGGATAGCTTCTCATATATTGATTGGTATATTGATGTAGGCTAATCTAAGGTCTCTAGTTTACCCTACTCTTACACGACAAACTAACATAAGGATTAAAGGAATAATTAACTAATGGGTAGGGACTGTTATGGGTAGCAACACACATGACATGCTTACGAGACTAGTATCATGATAACCACAAGTAAAGAACAGTATAAAGCCAAGTAACATGATCAACTAAGCAATTATTAATTAGGTTTCACGTCATGTTCATAGTAAACTATAGATTAAGAAGTACTAATGTGCAAAAGATGTCAATAATCCTAAAACTAACAAGATTAAATGCCTAATGATTAGGTAAGCCCATGAACATGCAAAACAGTAACTTCCCAATAATTAAAGAGAAAATCCTAATCATAACATGCTAATATGAAGGTTCAGCTGTAACAAGTATCCGTAAGCTACTATCCATGTCAGTAAATACCATACATAGAAGAAACTATAGATATGTAGAATATAAGTTGCAGCATAAGCATTACGTAACAGTAAGAACAAGAAGAATAAGAAAATCCCAAAACTGGGTTTCAGCAGGTTCTAAAAGTTTCAAACAGGAAAAGGAAGATATAAACAATAAAAAAATAAAGGGGAAAATAATCTGCTGTAACAAAACAGGGGTGGGGAAATGGTTTCGGTGTCCTGAAACAAGAGGAGTTAACCTGCTGTAACAGCAGGGGGGGGGAGTTGCTGCAAGCCAGGGAAGGGAAGGAATTTCCCTGCAGTCCGAGAGCTCTTGCAGGGAAGGGAAGGAATTTCCCTGCAGTCCGAGAGCAAGAGGAAAGAAAGATAAGAGGGAAGGGGTGTGGGACGTACCTGTCCACAAGAGAGAAGAAACCGAGAAGGAGAGATGGGGGGGAGGGGTTGGGCTGTTCGTACCTGCAAAGAGAGAAGAGAGAGAGCCGAGAAAGAGAGAGCAGTTTCTTTTCTTCTTCTTTTTTTGTATTCAATAATCATCTGAATTTTTTTTTACTTAAAAAAAAAGAGAGCCTTTATAAGGCTTACAACCCTAATTAGAGTATAACTCTAAAGACTAATAATAAGCCAACTAAACAACTAAAAAGGGGCCCACAGCTGGGACCCACAACTCTAACAAACTGAAATTCCTACGTCTCCAGCAATAAAACAGAATAAAACAATAAAACAAAATAAAAATAAATAGAATCCTACATCTAATAGAATCCTAAATCAACTAGGACTCTTAGATGTCCTCATCATATATGTTTTGGTGCTAGCAATCTATTTTCTTGAAAAAGTTGAGTATGTGCTTTATATGCTTTGTCTCTCATGTTTATGGATCTATGTGCATCACCAAACATTCTGAAGCAATGTGGAGGATTTCTCTGAGTTCAATCTTCAACTAGGTTTAACTGCCATATCTCATGAAGCTCAAGATGTAGATCTCATAGAGCACTGTCCGTGGAATGGCAACACTTCATTGGAGAAACTGGTCAAGCCTTCCATTGAGTTTCAAGCATCGTTGAGTACCAAGACTTAAAGACTTGCAGATTAGATGTTTGTTGGACTAGGATTTTGATTTGATCTTGTATGGGTATATCAGTCCTAGGTTGTAATTATCCTTGAGTGCTCAGAATCATGCATCCATATAGGATAGGCTCAGTCTATGAGACCAACGGTTGCATACATCATATAGACTCGCCCTGCACCCTTTTGGTCTGATGATTGGGTTAGTTACAAAACCATTGGACCACTGGATTTAACCAGTTTGAACCTAGATAGATATCTTGTAAGACCCACACCCGGAATCCACTACTAACCCAGATTCCTCTTGTGCCAGGTATCAACAGTGAGACTGACGGGACACCCAACACAGATCCAATGGATACATCTGAATCATAGGTGAGTTTCTCTATACATACATGACAATGTAAATGCACTAGGATTGGCCTAGGGTGGCCCCACATACATCCCAATGCATATGAGCCATCCTACTGATCGGAGGGCTATAATTTGGTCCAAGCGGAGGATCTGCCGGATGGAACACCACCCGGTAGACTGCCCCCGGTTTATGTGTGAGAATCAAGTGTATGAAACACTCTCTTTCCTCGGGATTCTATAAATAAGGGATCTCAGTCCCTTATTTCACTCCTTGGACCTTGGGATTCGTAAAGGAGACTTTGTGAAGTGTGAGGGAACTCAAACTTGTGCCCTAGCTTCTCTTGTAGGTAAGTCCACCTCACACTCTCTCTCTCTTTCTCTCTCCTCCATAATAGACCTAATGAGAGTTACTCCTCCATTAATGGAGGTAAACCAAACCTTAGCACAATAGGTGGTTCACTCTTTGGATGAGAGTTTGTATCATTTTCTCTCTCTCTCTTCCAGAGGGTAAGCCGGAGGGAATACCATCCGGTGTTGCCTATGGATTACTTTCTGTCTGCTCACTGTGATATTTACCTGATCATAGAAAGATATCTGGAGGTTGTGTCGGATGACATCCGTCTACACCCTCTGGTTTATTAAAAACAGGACATATTTTCTAAGTATTAGCTGGAGGGAACAACCGGAGAATATACCCTCCGGAACCTCCATCCATTTCGTTCAGAATGGCAGTTTGCCTAGTTAGGTTTTATTGGATCAACCGTAGGGTTCCCTACTTGTCTTGCGACCAGTGTATGGGCATGAAGGGCTTGTCCATATTGGTTAAAAACTATACAACCAACTAATGAATCATTATCAAATTAGATAGGTATCGGACACGTGTAAAGTGAAAGCTTTCTATCAAACTTCGTATCACAGCTGCACCCCTGGTGCCTTTAGGTGAGGGGTCGGGTTCGTAGTAATTAGGGCATATTAACATGTCTACTTTTATGTTGATAACATGCTATGTTTGTGTTTATAACATTCTATGTTTATGCTTATAAAATGCCATCCAATAACTGTTATTATTGAGCATCATTTGCATAACAATAACTAAGTATGTTTTGTATGATTATTAATGTTTGGGTATGATGGTCATGTGGTGTGTGGGAACACAATACACGAGCCATGTTGTTTTTGTGCTATTACCCTAGTGGGGGCACAGTGGTCCATGGGAATGGTGCCGGGGGTCCTTGCTGGTGTATGGCCCAGTTTACTTTACATGTATATGATCGCCCATGTATGATGATGCGTGTAACGTGTGAGAGCATGGGTGATGCAGATCAGGATTTGCTCAAGGAGGGGCCACAAGCAACAATCAAATGGGCCTGGCCCATTGGGTTAAGCAACCAACAAAGTAGCCCAACCAAGCCAAAATGAAACACTGTTCACGGCACTGTTCACGTGAACAGTACCAATCCCCAGCTATTTCTATCTGACAGCACTCAGCCTTCTTAATTAGGATTGTTAGTAGTTAGTTTGAGTTTCCTAATTACCTATGACTCTATTATCATTGTTAGTCTCCTAATATATAGGATAAATTGTTAGTAGGTCTCAATTACTTGGAGACCAAGTTACTTTCCTAATTACCAGATTTAGAGTTATTTTCCTAATTTTCAGATTTTGGAAGTTATCTATTTTCAGATTTTGGAAGTTTCCTATTGCATTGTTTTAAAACTTTCCTATATTATAAAGGAGGTTAGTCTTTCCTATTTTCTAGTATTTTCTATTTCTAGTCTTTCTTATTTTATTTGTAATGTTTCAAAGCTATAAATGAAGAGAAAGCAGGCTGACTACAGTAGAGTTTTTCCAAAAAAATTGAGAATCAATTAATTTCTGGTTGAGCCTCACCTGGTTGTGAAACTCAACCTCTTGTTCTTTCCTTGCAATTTATGTTCTCCCTTGGATCTAGGTCTACTATACCTTGGCTAGCAACACTATTCCTACAAGCTCCTTCAAGTTTTGTGGCTGAATTGAAATCAGATCACAAAAGCTCCAAAACACTGTCCAGAACCAGGCGCTACCAGGTCTAGCCAGCTTTGGGGCCTCATATCTTCTTCAGTTTTGTTCTGATCGTCTTCAACTTTGGAGGGGTGTTCATAACTATTATCAAGGACTTCCAAATCAAATTTCATAAATTTCTAACGGTCAGATTTCGAGATAAGTAATTTTTTCTATTACTTTATCCTGCAGATTTTATGTTTGGACTGATTAGAGATCCTGTAGCAAAGAAGGATTGATAAATTATGTTGTTTTAATGTTCTTTGCCACCAATGGGCACACGCATCATGTTGGAATTGCTAGCACTCAAGCGAGCACACGGTGATCCACGGGAGTGGAGCCGGGGGTCTCTACTGAGGTGCAACCCTATCTAAATTGATGCACATGATAGACATAGGTGGTGACATTCATAGTTGTCAAGGCGTCGTCTAGGCAACGCCTAGGAGTCCAAGGGGTTTTCTGAAGCCTGGGAGTTAGGGCGCCTTATGTGTGTGAGAAAGGCGATCACCTAAGCACTTTGGGCGTCACCTAAGCATCGCCTATGGCGCCTTGGACGCCCAGGGCGGCCACCTTGTTTTCAATGTCTTTTTTTTGTTCTCATATTTTTTTCTTGATCTCTGAATTTTTTCTACAAGATTTATCAGACTAGACAAGAACAACATTTATTAAACAATACTTATTTATGACTAATAACATTTATGTAAATGTTTCTTTAATTTTATATTTCATTTACTTCAAATATTATTCACAAATAAGCAAATTCCCCACCCCCCAATTTGAAGCCAATAAAAATAGTCTAAAATTAAAATTCCAGAAGGATAAAAAGTCAACTCTCTAGTTCAAGAACAAAAACCGTATTTTTTGGTACAGGAGCGATTTTCAACTTCCAAATGCTAGGCTTTTTTCCAAATATAAAAATTTCATAAATCTTATTATGTAAAGCACCACTAAAAACCAAAAGCGTACCAAGAAAATCTCTTGTTTTGATGCCCAAAAAATAATTTACATTCAGACGACTTTAAACAGCATTCACGTACTCCGAACAAGGTTTTACCGGAGTGTAACTCCTTTATTATAACTCGGATTCAAGCAATCTCGGATTTGTTGGAAAGCTAATTATGCTAGCTTTGCAACAAATTCAAGATTGCTTAAATCTAAACTATATTAAAGGAGTTACGCTCCGGTCAAATTTGTTAGAAGTACGCAAATGTTAGTCATAAATATATGTTGCCTACTTAATTCATTATTTGTTGCCTTGTTGGTTTTCTCATACTAATTAAGTTATGTCTTAAATGTCGATTATTTATGTAGAATGCTGCATATATATAAACATTAATATAGTATTAATATTTTAGAAATAAAAAAAAAATATACTAGGAACGCCTTGGTTACACGCCTAAGGGCCCAGGATGGTCCCGAACGCCTTAGATCACCTTATCGCCTTGACAACTATGGTGACATTACCCTCTTTCCCACGCCCTTCCAGTAGGGGTTAAGATACTGGCGTAGGCTCATACTTCCAAAGGTTGGATGACCCGAGGGAAGAGTCAGTGACGTGTTGGAGCATGGTAACTGACGTGAGATGAGGTTTATGGTGGGAGGTGACGAGCCTGAAGGATTTGGAGATATAGATTGGGCTCACTTGTAGAAGGAGTTTATTGATCTGGGATCTCGTATTCTTCTACGTTGCCCCGTATACGAGAGTTGGAGGCTAGTGGCTGTAGGCGAGACCAAAAGCGTTGGCTTAATCTCAATATGATACTATAGTAGTAAATCTACCAGAGACGTAATAAATGAACTCATTTCATTTCATTGGATGATGCATGCATGTGATACCTAACTTCTTACTGAGATGGGATGAGAGCTCACCCTCGTATCGATACTTCTTTTCTAGATATTGATGCACGTGATTACACTGTAGTTGAATTTATGGAAGACTCGCTGGTTAGCGATGCCACCGGTGTTGAGGATGCTATGGGAGAGCATGGCGAGGACTGCACTTGCAACGACTGCATTTACACATGACACACCCCTCTCTATACTTTTCCTTTTACTTTTTGACTCTGATGTGGATAAACAATGAAATCTATTCGGAACAACGTTTACAAATTTAATCTTTAATTCGGGATATTTGTATATGAGATATTATGGTATTTGTAAAAACTACCATGATGAACTTCATAAGACTTGTCTTATTTTATGATACGATATCACGTAGTTAACATCTGTCATTTATTATTGCTTCCGCTATTACTACTCTGTTTCCTTTCATCATTATTATGGTTATTGCTTGTGTAGACAATGGGATTTGTATGGTACATCACTGTAGTTGTCGATCGCTGGAAATATTCGGGTTGTCTTGGAAATATTCGGGTTGTCTTGTGGGTAGACCTGGATATCACGCCCTATTCTCGGAATGGGCTGTGACATATCTGGCTCAACCTAAAGGATCACTCCATCCTCAAGTTATGTGGGACTTGACATGTTTGAGTCCTCCGAATCATTTTGGCATTGGTTCATGTTTTGGACCATCTTGAGTTGGAACAAAAAAGAATTGGCACAAAATTTTGTTTTTATCAAACTATGGCAGACTTCGGTCGCAACTCGCAACACCGGCCAACTGATCCTATCGACCGAGATGAATATAACATGTTTGGATGATCTCTCAGTCAACCACCTAGTTTGGTCGATCAGTTATGCATCTTGTCTAATGTTTAGTCGATCTCCTCAAGAGACCAACTATGGTTCGATCAATACTCACCAAGAGGTGTTATTTTGGGTTCGGTTGATCTACGGAAGACTCCCGATCAACCAATCCCCAACCTCATTTAAACATTTGAATAGTAATGACTATATTCAATGAGATTTAGTTACCTTATTGAGATTGGGTTACCTTGTTGAATTCGGCGACTAACCTTGATAACTTGGTTGACCGAAATATGCCAACTTCCTCCATAACAATTAGTTTTTTTTAATGTTGGAGACTTGGAATTAGGCTATAAATAGGGGTTTGGAGGCTTAAACCTTAAAGAAAGTGAGAAAGACATTGAAGGATTTCGAGCACACAGCAACACACTGAGCTTTAGTTGGCTATCAGTCTGGCATGCATTCTGAGCATCATATAAAAGATCATTTTGCAGCTATGGCCATTTGAGATTTTGAGATCTGTGCTTCGATCTTGCATATCTACCTGCTAAGAGATATATTCTGACTAAGCATTATTTTTTTATTTGGCTTCTAAGAGATTTATTTAATTGGGTGTAATTCCCTATTGTACGGGTTCTGTATAATCCTAGAAAACTTGCAAGTGAGGTTTTATAGTGATCCTAAAAACCACTTGGGTTCAGAGATCTTGTGAAAACTCGGTTTGAAGTTTTTATAGTAGTGATCCTTGAAAAACTCTTGGGTTCTTAAGTGATCTTGTAAAATTCGCATTCTAATGGTTTGATCTCTATGGGAAAGAGATTGTGATAGTGGATTGCAAACGCGACTTGGACAGTGGATGTAGGGTAGTGGACGCTACTGAACCACTAAAAATATTATGTGCCTATATCTTCTTTTTGTGATTGTTTTATGTGTGGATCACTAGTCATTTTCCATTGAGATTTAAGTTTGGGTCGACGTTGGGAAAAGTCTTCAAAGGAAATTAATTCCGCATGAACACTTATTCACCCCCACCCCCCAACTTTCTTAGTGGCCATCGATCCTAACACGAATTTACCAATTATGAATTGGGCATTTTAGCCATTCAACCATGGATGCTTACCAGGGATTATCGTACGTGGCTAATAAACCAATGTCAAACTGAAATCAAATGTTTAAGAGGAATCAATGAAACAGAAATCAATAAAAGGATTTCAATTCAAATCCTGAATCTTCAAATTGAGAGAGCAAGAATTCTCAATATTTCTTAAACTCATGGACCAAATTTGATTCAGTGTAGGATCTTTCAATCACATTTTTCTCACTAAGAATATTTTATGAAATTCTTGGACCCCCCAAATTTGGAGTATCCTACTTTCAAGTGATTCACAGGGTTCAAACAGAATTCGATATGTAATACTGCTTGTAGTATGGTCCTTCTATACACATGAATCCCATTGGACCCAGAAATGATACATTAAACCTTTCAATATCAATAGGTTGATTGTTTCAATCCTGTATCTTCCAAAAGGGAAAAAGATCTCCAAGGCTATAGTGAGCATAGTTCAAAATCTAGGCAGATCTTACCGAGATCTCGAAAATTTTGGTGGTCTTGAGTCTCTTGACTGGGTCGAGACGAGAACCATGATCGAAACTAGGTCTCGACCAATCTCGACCAGTTTCGACTGGTTTCGACCAATTTCGAACTAATCTCGACCAGTTTCGACTGGTTTCAAATGTTTCGAATCAGTTTCGACCATCTTATAAAACATATTTCTCGGTCGAAATCTCGACTAGTTTATCTTATAAAACATATTTCTCGGTCGAAATTTCGACCGAGAGCTTATTTTGAAACTCATTTGCTCTGGAACTTCAACTTTCCTCCTCTACTTCTTCTCCAACTTTCTTTTAAGGATCGATTTTCGTTGTTCTTTCCAAATCTCTCCACCAAAGTGTTATTGGAGGCTCTATTTTACCAAATCTCTCCATCAAATAGTTGAGGTAAAGTTTTTTTCCCCAAAAACTTACTTTTTTACATCAAAATGTTCAATACATGTTGGTTGTTAATGAAATTTATATATGTGAAACACATGAGTTCGATCTACAAGCTCACCCTTTCAAAAAAAAATTTCTTGCATATATATTTATTATTTTGATTTTCTGTTTAAAAATATCTATTTTTCAATAATTAAAAAATGAAAAAAATATGATCAATATTAGTTAGATAGTGTTCAAAATAATATATGATGAACACCGTTAGCTGATCTACGCGGCCATGGTTTCATTTTTTTTTTTTGTATATATATATATATATATATATATATATATATTATTTTCTGTTTAAAAAAATAAAAAAAAATACATTTCTTAAATATTAATCGGTTGACTTTCAAAATAATATATGTTGAACACCGTTGGCCGATCTACGCGGTCATGGTTTCAATTTTATTTTTCTATACATATTTTTATTTTTTTTGAATTTCTGATTAATAAATCCTATTTTCCAGCAATAAAAAATGAATAAAAAAAATACTTATCTGTTGGTGATGGAATTAATAATGTTGAAAATTTACGGTTCCATGATGTCGGATTATATTTTTGTAAAAAATAATTATTTTTATGCAATATATGAAATTAATAATGATATCTAAATAATTTTGTAAAATAGGGAAAAATTAAGAAAAATATTATGTTTTCTTATAAAATAGGAATAATAATTTTGAAAAGTAATATCAATGTGTTTTGAATTGTATTCGTATATTTAATGTTTTTATGTTCTTCCATTTTAAGTTTTATGATAGTAAACCTATTAATTTAAGTTTCTGTATCTATCATCTTATGTAACAGTGTCTCGTTATAAATATAATGGCTGCTTCGAGGTCTGGTGAGGGAGGTGATGCTGATCGTATTAACATGGCATGGCAGTATGATACTCCAAGGAATCAAGTATCGACACGATACGCTGCGTATCGGTCGATACGTATCGGTATCGACACTAATCGATACGATACAAGGCGATACGTATCCCATTTTTTTTAAAACAGAGTATCGTACCGTATCGACCATATCGAGCCGATACGGCTCGATACGGAGCGATACGGTCGATACAGTTTTGAAATTAGTTTAAAAAAAAAAAAAAACATAATGTATCGACTAGTATCGAGGATACAACCCATATGTATGGAGCAGTATCGAAGGAGCCAAAAATCCTCTTCTGTTCGTCATTTTCTAACAGTCGATACTCATTCTACTCTCCAAAAATCGATTTTCCTTTGAGATTTCTCCAAAATAGCATAGGGCTTTGATTCTTAGCCCTAACACGACTGAAAAGGAGGCATTAAACACTTTGTTTGTGAACATTAGAAGCTAAAATCATCTCTTCAAGCTCCACAGGCAGAAAACCCTTAAGGTATGACTTTGAACTTCAATTTTTTTCATATTAATTCGATTTTTGTGTTGTTTTTTGCCATGAATCAGTGAAATATTGTCTTATTTGATGAATGCATACTACATTCATGGCTTTAAACACTGATTTGAGGTTCGATTTGAGAATTTTTTGAAGAACAGTTAAAATTTTGAATTTTTTTTTCCAAAAATAATCCCTTTGGTTTTCTACCTTATATAAGATATGTAGACCACTGATCTACCATCTCTGGTGTTCAATGATAATTTTTGAGTTTTTTTTTTTGATTAAAAATTAGATATATAAATATAAATTATATAATACCTCTCAGCTCTCTCTCTCTCTCTCTCTACCCTCTGCTTCTATCCTCTTCTCTATTCTCACTTCTCAGCATTTTTTTATTTTTTGGTTAAAAAAATAGATATATAAATTATATAATATAATACCTCTCTGCTCTCTCTCTCTCTCTTTCTGCTCTTTGCTCTTTGCTCTCTGCTCTTTGCTCTCTGCTCTCCGCCCCCCTCTCTCTCCTCCGCTCCCCGCTCTCCGCTCTCCTCCGCGCTATCTTTCTCTCTGCCCTCTCTGCCCTTTCTCTCTCTCTGCTCTTTCTCTCTCTCTGCTCTTTCTCTCTCTCTGCTCTCTCTCTCTGCCCTCTCTCTCTGCTCTCTGCTCTCTCTCTCTCTGCCCTCTCTCTGCTCTCTGCCCTCTCTCTCTACCCTCTCTCTCTTCTCTCTGCTCTTTCTCTCTCTCTGCTCTCTGCTCTATGTGCTCTCAATTTCTCTTATTTTATTTTTTTATTAAATCATTTGATTTCATATTAAGAAAAATGGAAAACTGTGTCTTAACTGGACCGGGCTTCATTGGGTCTGGATTTAGACTGGAACGACCATATATGGTATCTTGTATATGCGGTAATATGGACCATAGGAGAACCTGGACTAGCATTTTTTTTTTTTTTGGTGAACAGCCTGGTCTAGCATACATGGTCTAGGAATAGAACCTTAGGAGATACTCCTCCATTAATTTAATGTGCATGATCTATAAATTGATGATTAAGTTTTCTAATCATTAACCCTTTAAAATTGATTCAATTCAAAATACAGTTGTATAAAATATAGTCCATATTCTTGCTTAAGTTTTTTCATCATATCATTGAAAACAATCCAATTAGTTTTTAAATGAAAATGGTTTGCTAGGTTTGACATTTTATATTAACCTCGTATGTCGTATCACACATGTGATGTGTAGGAATATGGAGAACAAAGACGTGGGTTGGTTGTATTGCACTAAAATCAACGACAATAGATTGACAACAAAGTACAATTTCTGTGGTACTGAACATGATGGTGGTGGAGTGCCACGGCAAAAGCAACACATGGCAAGGGGTTTTGCCAATGTCAAGAAGTGCTCAAAATGTCCAGTGGAGGTGAGCAGGGCAATGGCAAAGCACTTAGCTGAAGGAAAAGCAGAAGGAAAACAGAGGAAAGATGATGCGAGAGAATAACAGAAAACCTTATAGAGGATGAGGGTCACTTAAATTTAGAGGATTATGAGGGATCAATTATGGATGTTGAAGATGAGATTCAACAAGTGGTTAGGAGCTCAAGGCATGAGGTAGCAGAGAAATGTTAGAATGAGGACCAGCTAATAAGGTCTATGTCTCAGGGTGTTGGTGATAGTGGTGTTGGAAGTAGTGGGACACAGAGAAGCAGGGGCAAGCAACCAGCTTCATTGAGTAAATCCAGCAATGTAAGAGGTATGTTTGATCAAATGAGAGGCAAGAGGAAAAAAAGCCCAGAAATTCATGACATGGCTCCTTCAATTCCCTTCAAACCAAGAGATGCAAGGCAACAGAAGATAGAGGAGTCAGTGCATTCTAAGTCCATGAGTGAAAGAATGGGAAAGTCTATCGCTATATGGTTCCACAGTGCATTTATCCCATCACACAAGGCCAAATATCCCTATTTCAAGACAATGGTAAGGGAGATACAGCACTGTGGATCTGGTGTGACGGCCCCCACAGCTTATCAGATTGGTGGCCCTTACTTGGATGCCATAGTGGGTGAAGTAAATGATTATATAGAAACCTTCAAACAGAAATGGTCCCAGTATGGAGTAACCATCATGTGTGATGGTTGGAGTGGGCCCATAAGACTGTCCATCATCAACTTTCTTGTCTACTATGATGGGCGTTCCATCTTCCTTAAGTCAGTGGATGCATCCGCTCACGTGAAAGATGCACAGTATATCTTCAAACTGATGGATGAAGTTGTTGAGGAAGTTGAGGAGGAAAATGTGGTTCAGATTGTTACTGATAATGCTACTAATTACAAAAAAGCTGGACTAACCCTTATGCTGAAGAGGCAGCACTTATTTTGGACACCTTGTGTTGCACACTGTATTGACTTAATGTTTAAAGATATTGGAGAGTTGCCCAAGGTAGCTAAGGTGGTTAGTCAAGCAAGGACGGTAACAAATTTTATTTACAATCATAGTTGGGTGTTGGCTTTAATGAGGAAGCACACACAAGGGGAATTGATAAGGCCTGGAGCAACAAGGTTTGCAACCAACTATGTTGCCTTAGACAGCCTTGAGCAGCGAAAGGCAAATTTACTTCAAATGGTAACTAGTGGAGAATGGTTGTCGAGTACATATCATTAGGGGTGCAAGTTTTACCCTGACAACCCGAACCCGCCCAAACCCGCCCTGAACCCTGGCAGGGTTGAACCCGCCCAAACCCTGATAGGGTTGGGTTAGGGTTCAAATTTTGATCAACCCCTGGCAAGGTTGGGTTGGGTTAGGGTTGACCCCCTCGGTTGAGCCCAACCCAGCCCGACCCTATATATATATATATATATATATATATATATGTTATTTGACAATTTATTGTATGTTTATGGGCCAATCAGGGTCATTCCAACCCTAAATCAGGGTTAATCAGGGTTAACCTAGCCCAATCCGGCCCTGTCAGGGTCAATCAGGGTAGGTTAGGGTTAGGCCCAACCCTGCCAGGGTCAAGGTTAGGGTTGTATATTTTCTGACCCTGACAGGGTTGGGCTGGGTTAGGGTTAAGTTTAAATAGCCAGGGTTAGGATTAGGGTTTTGAAAAACCCGGCCCTGTTGCAGCCCTACATATCATGCAACCAAGATAAGGACTGAGATGATAGAAATCCTTATGTTAACAAAATTTTGAAAAAAGGTTGATGAAATAACTCAGATTATGAAGCCCCTATTTGTTTAACTTAAGTTGGTTGATGGTGATAAGGAGCGAACAATGGGGATGTTGGTCTATGCAATAGCGATGATAAGGTATAAGTTAAATGAATGGAACTCATCATCCAAGAAAAAATATTTGAAGATTATAGAGAACCAATGGGAAGGAATGTTGTTACAAGACATTCATATGGCAGTTTTTTTGGTTTCGATTAGTCTTAGACTATTGCTTTTTATATTTATCAGTTAGGATTTGAATTATAAATTTCTAATGTTTCTTACATCTGGATGTGTAGCATATTACTTAAACCCAGATCAACAATATTCAAACTCTGGATTGGGGTATGAGTTGAAATATATAGAAGCTGTTAGAAAAGTTATCAATAAAATGGAGCCAAATACAAATAATGCCTTGTTGGCCACAGAACAGGTAATAAAAACCACTTTTGTTTTCCATAAACGTTGGTTGCACAAATCCTTTATGATTGGCTAAAGTTATTTAACTACTGTAGATTAAAATTTTCAGTGAATACCGGGGAGAATTTGGTGATCGGGTTGCTAAGGCTGCTACATTCAAGATGGCTCCTGGTAAGTTAGACAATGGACATATTATTTTTGTCTTAACTGATTGGTATCTTACTTAACTAATTAGTGGCTGATTGGAAATATTGTTCTTTGTGCAGCTGATTGGTCGCTTAACTATGGCACAAGTGCTCCACACTTGAGGAGGATTGCAATCCGGATTTTGTCCCAAACGGCCTCCTCAAGTGGTTGTGAAAGGAACTGGAGCACTTTTGAGCTTAGACATAATTAACCACGCAACCGCCTCAGCCATCAAAAACTTCAGAAGCTGGTCTACGTGCACTACAACATGAGGTTGATGAAAAAATTTATGGAGTTGGAACGGCCAAATGAGACAGAAGCCTACATCGACCCACTTGACATGACCCATGCGCTTGATGAGGACCCAGTTAGAGCATGGGTAGAGGACACCGATAAAGCATTTGTGATGGATGAGATTGCTGAGGATAGACAATTTACTAAACCTGATCATTTAATAGATGACATCATTCGTCAACTAAATGAAGAAGACGAAACACAACCACCATCACAAACACAAGACCAAGTTCAAAGTGAGAGTACTTCGTCCCCCCTTGATGGTGATGCCAAAAGGACAAGGTCAGGTACTAAATATGGAGGCACTATTTCTGAGGAAAGTGGTGGTGATGGTAGTGGTGGTGGTAGTGGTGGTGGTAGTGGTGGTAGTAGTGGTGGTGGTGGCATAGTTGTCAAGGCGTCGCCTAGGCGCCTAGGCGCCCAGGCTGCCTTGGGTCGCCTTGGAAAATTGGGCGCCTTGGTCGCCCAGTCAGGCCTCCATCGCCTTGGTTCGCCTTGGCGCCTTGACAACTATGGGTGGTGGTGGGGTCAATGGTAAAAGTGATGCTGGTGGTAGTGGTGGTGGTATGCAATCATATGATCCGGTGCACTTTACAGAGGATGTAGGATATACTCATACAACTCAAGACGATGATCATGGTGGTCGCTTACAACAAAAGAGTTACAGCCGAAAGGGGAGGGGAAGGGAAAGGGTAGGCAGCAACTCCATGATGATGATACTAATATGATTACATATGAAATGGAGTCAATGAGCATGAGTTCTACTGCAGACAATGGAGCAAGAATGGTGAACATCGACGCTGGTAGTACATCACATGGAAGTCAAACTGAGACATCGTGGGTCCTAGAAACGAGAATTGTCGACTTCAAAAGAGTATGCACGTTTCTACTACTAGTTTACTACCTTCTATAATCAACATATGGATTGGTTTACCTACTGTACATGGATAAGAGATACATTCCAAATAATATTGGTTGCACATTTTCCTCCCCAATATGAATCAGAGTTCGATCCGGACCGTCACTCGACATGGAATTAACTGAGTAATTTACATGTAAGAAACACTTTCCTTCTTAATGTTGTTAATTATAGATTTAGTGTTTTTATGCTTTAAAAATGTGTTTTGTATGATCCTTAATCATTTCTATGCGTATCCTGTCCCATAATCATGTGTATCTTTGATGTAAGAAACATTTTCTTTCTCAATGTTGCTAATTATAGAGTTTTTTTGCTTTAAAATTGTGTTTTATATGTTCCTTAATCATTTTTGTGTGTATCTTGCCCCGTATCCATGCATATCCACCGTATCCACGATACGATACGATACGTCTCTTAATTTCAGCTGACCGATACGGTACCGATACACGATACTTGATTCCTTGTGGTACTCCCATTGACGGTGATAGACGGAAGACCCGATGCAAATTATGTGGGAAGAAGCTTATGTCTAGTGGGATTACCAGACTGAAACAACACTTGAGTGGGACAAGTACAGATGTAGCGAAGTGTCTTATGGTTCTTGTGGAGATTTCTAGAGCCATAAGCAAATAGATCAAGAGAGGACAGCAGAAAAGAGCTGAGAAAGAAAAAAGTAAAATGCAATTTGAGGATGCAATTCGAGGCACAGTGCATGGTTTGGATAATGATTGATGATGACATGGATACCACAGGTATGAATGAGGAAAAGGCTAGAGATGTGAGACGGACAACAATGGCTAGTAAAGTCACTCTTTAGACGAATCGGGATAGGTTAAGGGTCACCGCCATAGGGGGGGCAAGTGGCAGTGGATCATTTCAGCAGCATCAACCACAAACACGGAGTAAGGGGTTGGGTTCTATGTTTAGAAGATCACAAAGTACTAGAGCACAACCCCAAGCACCACCTACTAGGGATGAGGATTATGTTAAGATCCTATGCCAGGATCCAGCAGTTTTTAGGAAGGCTGACGCCACTGAAGGGTATGTGGAAGGGTACAAAAGAATTAGTTGGGGATGCCTTTGCTAGATGGTCCATCTTTAATAGTATCCTAGCAAATGCCAGTGGTGGTCCATATTATCTGACCATGTTTTATGTAATTGCTGAGGCTAATCTTAAGGTTAAAAACCCCCAATGCTTATGAAATCATGAATGTGTATCTCCCTAAAATTAAAAAAAAAAACTACAAAAATGGATAGAAGGGTTAAAGATTAACTGGGATATATATGGGGTGACCATTATGTGTGATAGTTGGACTGGTCCCACTAGAAAATCCATCATCAACTTCATGGTCCACATTGATGGCAAGACATCGTTTATCAAGTCTGTGGATGCATTTGCTGTTACAAAAGATGCTAACTACATTTATAGATTACTACAGACAGTGGTGGACGAAATTGGACCTGGAAATGTAGTGCAAATTATGAGAGACAATGGCAGCAACTACAAGAAGGCAGGAGAAATGATGATGGCTAATATAAACTACAATCCCTTCTGGACTCCATGTGCTGCCCATTGCATTAACTTGATGTTAAAGGACATGGGCAAGATCCAAAAAGAATGCAAGTGGTAAAACAAGCACCCCAGGTGACAACATTTGTATACAACCATGGCTACTCTTTGAATTTGTAGAGGGAGAAATATAGAGGGGACTTGGTCAGACCCGGCATTACTAGATTTGCTACCAACTACATAACACTGAAGAGCTTTGAGACAAAGATGGTGAGCCTCAGATCGATGTTTGCATCTAAAGACTGGTTTGGCTGAAGGGAGTCCATCTCCCCTGGTGGGGTTCAAGCACAGACCACCATAGCTTCAGATGAATTTTGGAGAACGCTGAAGGATGTAGTAAAAATTTTGGAGCCAGTGGTGAAGATGCTAAGATTAGTGGATATAGCATTCGAGCCCACCATGCCACATTATATGCTGTCATGGATATGTTGAAGGGTTGTATTCATGCTGTGCTTCCACGTAGAAACAAATATTTTTTAAAGATTATAAAAAATCGATGGGAGAGTCAGTTGATACACCCATTGCATAAGGTTGGTGAGTATATTTAATAATGTCTTTAACTTAGTTCAACTTATAACTAGATTTTAATCATGCGACTCATATTTTGCAACATACTATTTGAACCCCAAGTATCACTATTCACATGTGCTTAAGCTTAATTCTAACCTCATCGGTGCGGTAAAAGATGTGGCAAAATTGGTGCTAGATTCCACTATACAAGCACTTGTCAAGCTAGAGGTGAGTTGTATGGTTTAAGTGCTGTGTATTACAATTGCTAATTTTTACAAATTTCCAAATGGGTGTAGATTAAAACGTTCAGGGATGGTCTTGGGAGTTTTGGAGCTCCCACCGGAGTGGCTGGCCTGCTATTAAAATGTGTTTTTCTTCTTCTGCAACTGAGTGGCATTTCTTATATGACGAGCATGCAGCTGAGTTGAGGAGAATAGCAATCAGAATCCTATATCAGACATATTTCACATCCGGGTGTGAGCAAAACTGAAATACCTTCTCCCTTATCCATTCAAAGAGGGGGAATAGTTTAGGTTTTCAACGGCTTAATGACTTGGTCTATGTCCACTACAACATGAGACTGAGGGTACAGTGCATGACCTATGAACAAAAAAATGAGCAAGCCCTGATCGAGCTCGCCGACGTCTTCCAGTTATCTTCAGATGAGGAGGTTCCCTATGTGGAGTGGGTGCGAGACAGAGCAGTACCAATGATGGATGTGTCTGGTGGGATGCCCGACCCCACTGTGGCTACTCCGATGGGTGCTAATTTCGAGTGGTTTCTGACCTCAGATGAGGGTCACGTACACGTACCGTCGCCTCGACAGTTTGACCCCCAGCTGGTAGTGACACAGGCAGTGATGATACAATTGATGAGTAGCTGGTCAGCTTCTAATAGTGGTGGTGGTGGTGGTAGTGATGGTGGTGGTACTAGTGCCTCATGTGATGATCCTAGACCGACAGTACCCATCTTTAGATGGACCGGCAAGACTCAGTATACACACGCTACACAGGATACAAAGCACGGTGGGCACACATCTTCATCACGACCTATGACTGGGTATACACGTAGGTCTCATCAACGGGAACTCCCTTTGCAACCAGTGGAAAAAGACGACAATCGTTTCATTGACATTGTTCCTGATCCGGATATTATGCCAGATGTTGATATTGATATCATGTCCACAAGCTTTGAAGGACTGAGCATTGAGGGTAGCAGTGGATAAGAACAGGGGTAGTTGAGTGCTCATGGATTTGGCACCACTTTAGCGTACAGTTCTTGTTCCGGTGATGACGACCGCATGATGAGAAGTACACATGATTATTCCATTGATGCTAGTAATGCAACTTCGCAGACTGGCTCCAACTTTGTGGACAGTCTCTTTTCAGTCCTGAATTTCCAGAGAACCACCCCCCCAACCAACCAGTGTATGCTCAATTTACTCCACATTATAGTGAATTGTATCCAAAGTTAGGTATCTTCAGAAACTTCCCAGATACTATATATAACAAATATGTGGAAGACTACTAGATCTACTTTAGCCAGAGGATGCAGGAGTTTGTTTATCAAACCAAGATATATTTTCTTCAGCAAAGTCAATCTGACCAGATGGAACCTGCACGCCACTCTACATATGATTAGACATTGGGATGGACTGATGGGAAGGTATTATTTCATTTTGAGTATTTAATTCATTGAGATTATGAGAACTTGTGAGTTATGTCATTGTGTGAGATTTATGATTTATGAATGTATGATTTTTCGACAATGTGATTACTTTGTATGCTTCAAATGTGTTTATATATGTTAAATTAATATTTTCCTGCAATATATAGCCTAAAATGGCCTTAAAATGGCCTTAAGACATCAAAAACAGACTTAAAACCATAAAAAAAATATTGAAACTCTCATTTTTACCCTTTGGGAGTTTCGGCAGGTTCTAGCCAAGATCTTGGTGATCTCGGTTTTCTCAAGGGTCAAGAACCCTCGAGAACCGAGATTTTGAACCTTGATAGTGAGGTCCACCGCATCTCTGTTACAAACAACATGAAACACAAACAGTCCGAGGCTGCCATGACTTATTCTCCAATGCTGTCTCCATACTGGAATACTGGATACAATCCTACAGAAACCCTAAGAAGAAAGACAGTTTATTTTGGTTAGGTATCCCAAGAGAAGTAAGAGATCAGACAAGGACACCCGGTAGTGACATTACTAGCAAAATCCGTATTTTAGCTAAACTCGACACATAGTATAGACTGAGTGATTCAAGGTGTTGCTGAACACGGGTGCAATCTGTTACTTTCAATCCTTTAGCCCCTGTGGAATCATGTTCCAAAGGCTCCCCTTGACAGCCTAGTGAATCTAACTTTCTAAAAGAGTCTTCCAATCCATTTATATTAATCAACATCAAAATATCCCCACTTCGAGGTCTCTAGAACCAAAAAACTCTCTCTACATTCAAATAAATTTCAGGCTGTTGCTGGACAGAGGCCAGTGGGGAAAAGTATCCGAGGGACAATTTGAGAAGTTGTTCCTGCCAAAGATATTCCATATGTAAGAAAGATATCAAGTGCTAAGGCAGCTAGAGGTGAAGAATGGAAAACGAGTCGATAATAATCCAAGGCTGCTATCTGCTAGTGAATTAGTTCATGGAATATCTGAATAAACCCAGGGAGGAAGGGAACAATAAGACAAGTATCAGTGAATCCTTCATTGGAAAAATATTCATCCGCAGACTGGTGTACATTGAGTAGAGAGTGTTGTTCCAAGAATCAAGATCCTCCAGAGATCTCCAAATTAACAGCAAACTCCTATGAAAAGCACTCTTCCATTTATCAGATCAAAGGCAGCACTCCTATGTCCTTGTTCAAAAGGAGATTTTGGGTGAGTGCAAAAGCTCATCCTAGTATGATTTAATTTTATTTTTAGCAAATTTAGACAAGGTAGGAAGTTTATTTAGAAGTTCCCTTGTTAAATTTATATTTCCAGCTTTATTACAAGACTAGGATTTTATTTCCAGTTAAGTATTAGGAGGTGATTTGGTTTCCTAGTTAAGATTGCACGAGGATTGCAATTATTTTTCTTTAAATACCATGTAACCAAGACTACAGATATATTGGAAGAATGAGATGAAATATCCTGCACGGCCTGAAGTTGCTTGCAAGTTGCAGCTCTGCTGCAACCTGAACCGTTCCCTTTAACAGGTGTTTTTCTTCTTTCCTCCCCTATTCCTTCCTTATTTCTGGTTTCACCCCTATTCTGGGAGGTAGTAACAGCCCCACAAAACCTTCAATCTCTCTCCTCTCTCTTCCTATCACCCTCAAGTCCTGGTTTGAGAGGTCCCCTCTCATAAACGACTCAGACCCCAAAGTCCTACTCAATATAAGTCGTGCTTCTCTGAGATCCGAAACCAGTTTCAGATCTGGATTGTGTTCTCCCACCAGGACTGATTTCAGGGAATTTTACTCTCATATAGCCCCTTATTTGATGCAAGGTTGGTTGGGTTTGATAGGTCAGTTATTTATGAATCAACCCTTGCATTCAATTTCAGCCCCATCCGTGTTCATTTGGAGGTGTTCCAATGAAGGAATCCAAACTGGTCTTCTGCCTACAACTTAGTTTGTGAGTTAGACTCCAATGTGAAGAAGACCCATTTTATTTTGAATTCCCAAAATACCTTTGCTTGACTAAAATTCCATTTTGTCCAATTCCCTTTGTGTTCCCAGAACTACCCCTTTCACTTCAGTTTTGATTCCACCAGTCTCCTTGGCTTTATTTCCTGCCTCTTGTCGATTCTGAAATTAGAAATAATTACAAGTTGGCCATTATACTTTTATACGTGGATTAATTTGTTTGGGTGGACCCCTTATTGGATCCAAAGGGTTTTTCCAAACCGGGTCCTACGTTACTCATATCTGAAAACTAGCAGTTCACCTCGTGAATCCTCTAGGACCTAAATAACTCCATTCCCACCCTTCTATTTATATCAAGGGATTGGTTCAATCCAAAACTTGAGCTAGGTAGTGTAGGCCGAAAATTACTCATAAGTGGTTGTTAATGGAGTCTAAGTTACCAAATTCTTAGGAGTTGGTATCAATTTATGCCGAATTGCTCCACATATAATTCCTTAAACCACATTTTCTAAACGAACAATAGCCAAGCCCAATTGATCTTTAAGAGATCCTCTACAAAACAATTAAGTTACTTTCCAAGTGATTCATATCATCAAGTGTACCCATTCCAAATTTCTTTCCACGAAAATAATCAGCAGCTGCTAATAGATCTCGCGACAACTAAATTTATTGCTTTGAAGTACATCAAGATTCCATCTCCGAGTGCAAAAACTTTATTTGCTTCTGCCATTTTATGAATCTCTTCCTTTTTGCATATGGCATCACAACTCCCTTTGGCAGCATCCTCAATTCCGAACCATAACTTCATCTCCAACCATCAGAATAGGATCAAACTTTGAAGACCTTATCTCCCTATTGAAGTGACCCTAAGGTTAAAGTTTCAAGCCCATCAGATCTGTTGGTTCTAGTTCTTATTTTTGCGATCCTTAAATTTTGTGTTGATAGCAAAGAGGGATTTTAAGTTTTCAACACATTCAAATCAATTATTCCTCTCTGTTACAGGATTTTATAACAGTCCAACCCAAATCAGAATTATAAAACAACAGAAATTTCTACATATCATAGAATCGGACCATTAGAATAGCTCCAAATCTTGGGAGAAAGAACTTCAGTTCATATGTGATGACATATCTGAATTTGAGACTAATCTGACCAGGGACACAGGAGAAAAGAGATCTTGATGCGGGATCCGGGTTGAGAAAACCCTAATTAGATCCGCTAGTAGGCCCACCCAAAACAATAAGAAAGGTTGATTCAATAAACAGTGGCAGAACTGTAAATAAGCTCAAAACTCAACCAGTAATGGCAGTTTTGTAATAAATCAGGAGTTATTATACTTTTGGTATCCAAACAGATCCTTAGGACAAAACAGGTATTCTAATTAAATATATAAGGGCAGTGTGGGAATTAAAAGAAAAGAAGGTTAACTTTAGAAATAAGAGGAAAAGAAGGGGTAAAATAGAAAAGGAGAATAAACACACTGTTGTCTTTAACCTCAAAAACGTGAAGCCCAAAATCCAGCGACACTCAATCTGGTTTCAAGTGAGAGATCTCTCCCATATGAACTCCGAATGACTTGAGATTTCAGAAGTAGAATTGTTTTCGGCTACTCTCTGGAATGAAGGTAGTATTTAACCCAGAAAATCAATAAATAGGAGCAATAAACTTGCTGCAACTGGTTCTGGCGGTAGAATATAAAACCATATGTGATTTCAACCTTAAGCTCTTGATGAGAGTAGGTCTTGGGGATTGGGAATCAACGGGTAGGGATGCCCTAGGGTTTGAAGGATACCCACCAGATTTGTAGAGGTGAGGACAGAATATGAAGGTGATCGACAGATTGCAAGTGCTGCCAAGTGCCGCCCAAAACAGGGGACAGGTTTAAGAAGAAGGAAGGAGAAGAAGTTGGGAAGGAAGAAGGGAGGAACAGGCAAAGGAAAGGGCCTACAATTTCTGCCCGCAGACTCACTACCAAAATTCAATTCTTCCTTTCATTCAAATCTTCTAATCTGTAAATAAAAACCTAATACATGTTCTATTTAAAAGTAAAACTTTCCTAAACTAATTGACATAAGTTTAGAAACTACATATTGTATCTATGGAATGAAATCCTTACTCAAAACAGAAATAATAGATAATGAAATCTAATATTGAAACTTCCTAAATCTAATAGTGAAACTTCCTATTATAACTAATCATCTACCAACCCTTTCCAGACCAAAAGGTTGGTTTGGGTTTGAGCCGGTTCAGGTTTGGCTTGGGTAGCCAAATTGGCTCGTGTCGATTCATCCATGACACTGCTACTGCATCAGATCTCGAACTGGGGTTGTACTACTGCTGCCGCCACAGGAGGGTTGTTCTATTGAATCTGGGTTGTCAAGTTCACTTCGGGTCTTAGATTGGATCAGGGCAGCAGGCTATGGTGTCGCAGATCAATGTTCAAAGAAAAGAAATCGATAATAATGACAGAGAAATAGGAGGAACAAGTTAGGAGCATAAAGAGGAATTTTCGGTTGAGTCACACAACCAGTGAGACTCAACCAGAATTTAATAATAAACTCTAGCCAACTCTACCGCCAGACTCTCTCTTCTCTATATTTATAAATTTATGAAAATTACAATTAAGAAAGTTTGACTCTCTTAGGACTCTCCAAACTTACGAAAACACAAAAGGAAACTTTATTTTATAAGATTAGGAAAGCTTCCAAACAAACTAACAAAAATAACTGACCCAAATCAATAGGAAACTAAATCTAACTAACAAGATAATTGAACTTATTATTTAGGAAACTAAATAACTCAAAATAGGAAATAAGATATACCGCAACTAGTAAACTAGCTGCTCAATATCGCAGCAAATAAAATAGGAAACCAATAAAATAGGAAACAACTAAAATAGGAGACAAATAAAAATGGAGACAAAGATGCCGCAGGTCAGCCAGCTGTATTGCTCTTAACGAAATCGAATCTGGGTCCAAATCTTAGTCAAAATCTGGGCTTGGGTTGCCGGCTGGACTGGTCTTTGGGCTGGTCCATTGGTGACTTGGATTTGAGTGTCTTCGGCTGATTCTTGGACTGCGTCATGTGTTCTAACACCATATATTCTATCCTAAAAGGGGGTAAAAAAGATAAGTCCTCTAGACATTTTCTGGATCTCTAGGCTTAAAAGACCCTCCCTTTGAGCCACAGAGGGATTTGGCCACATGTCTAGGACTCTAGCACCCAATCCTTGTCCCTCCATACAAGTGTCAACGGTTACACCCTGAACCTCAGGAATAAATTGCAGCATCCATTTCTCTCGATCTCCAATTCCCAAGGTAGTTGCAACTTAACTGGTACCCTTTTTAGGATTAGGATGAAAGTCAGCTTGGCAGCATTTTATTGCAGTTTCCTATGAAGGCACCAGTCGAGTAGCAACCACTTCAGGAACAGGATTTCTCCCCAAAGCAGACGCTTTTATTCGTACGCCAGAACGAAACTCGCTACATATTTTTCAGTTCAAGAAAGATAACCGGCTAGAGGCACCCTGACCATGAATAATAAGTGTCGCCAGTGAAGATAGCAATTCCAACAATTTACATAGCAGTTTATCTTTCTCGAAGAACCTAGAACCCTTGGATTCTGATATGTTGAAAGGGAAAGTCAAGGCCTATAAATGATAGGGGAGTTGCCATGTGTAATTCTGTACCCTTTGTTGTAAGCGGGCATTACGAAAGCAAATTGAACGAGCAGCAGTCTCATAGGTGACAAAGAAGGCTTCCTCCCAGGAATTGGCTTTTGAATCGCGTAAACAGGGTACCCTAGGAAAGAAAATGAAGGATATAGGTGCTTGGCAGCAAGTAGTAGCTGCCGCAGTAGCAGTATCTAGTTGTCAAGGCGTCACCTAGGGGCCCAGGCGGCCTTGTGATGCCTTGGAAAATCAGACGCCTAGGTCGCCTAAGCAGGCCTTGATCGCCTAGGCGGGTGCCTTGGTCGCCTGGGCACCCCGTCAGGCCTCCAATGCCTTGGTTCGCCTTGGAGCCTTAACAACTATACTAGCAAGACAAGAATGAGAAGGCAAGCCCCCTTTTTGTTGGTTCCGAGAAAGCTAAGAAGTAAATGTTGCAAAACTTCAATCTTTCAGCAAGGTGGGTTGGTTCAGGTGGGGAAGAAAAAAGGAAATAGCTATAGAAATAGCTTTAGAAAAGAATGAAGAGAATAGAGTTAACTATCTGTAGAAAGACCCAGCTGCTAAACAATATAATCAAACATACCTAGTGGCTCCCTCCCTGCCTTATTATTGGCCATCCATTCATCGTGTGGGTCAATTCAATTCCTTCCATGACTTTTGCCTTGTTTGTGCATCAAGATACACCACCATAATCAAGATCAGGATGCACCTCGGATTATGTAATGTGTTTTTCTAGTAAACACATGTTAGACCCTTCACTTCAGGAACGCACATGCCTTTCCTTGCACCTCGATCCTCAGGGGCTGGGAGGGCTTGGAATCTTTCATCTGTTTCAGACGGAACTTGCTCCAAACTCACAGGATTCTTGACAAGATAATTGAAATTTCAATAATATACAATCAGGTTTGTAACAACCTCAGGGTACGAATTTGAATTTAACACGCAAGAACAAAGAGAAGCAGATTTATTCTATACCCGATAAATACCAATACACAATGGGATTAGCCCCCTTTTCTATGAGCGAATGCGTAGATACTTGCTCGTCATTCGAATAACCCATTCATAAAAATTTCCTTTATTCATTATGTCTTCCTCTATGAACTTTCCAATCTATGCAATAAAGTCTTGGGAAGCCAACCATCTTGTTTATAAGTTAATTGAGTGCATGTGATCCTCCTGGACCCCGGTTTGCTTTCCTTAGCTATCTCACCTGGGGAGTGAAGGGAGGTCGGGCAAGAGATCTTTCCTTCCGTCCTTGGCCTAAGCATAAGTACTGGAGCTCCGGCTACCCCGCTCCTAGCTAATGTCGCTTCTTGAGGGTCTGATAATATTGTATATCACAGGTCTTACATAGAACAGTTTCCTAGCATGCTGGAATACCTCCAACCTTATCCTCAGGAGCTGCTTTGCGATGTTTAAGGACGATCCATTCACCTCAAAAGAAAAATATCGCCTCTCAAGTGAGCCAAACAATTAACTTTAAAGAAAAGGACCATCCACCCAACAAAGAGCGAGGGGCTTCGTTAGAAGCCAAGTACTTCACAAAAAGAGTGGAAGGCGGAGAATCGACTGAAGCGTCTTTCCTTGCCACTGCAATACGCGTATGCTTCAGCGGCGGATCCCACTCTTGGTTATAACCTATCAATCAAACTTGCAAGCCTTGTCTTCAGGACGCTACCTCACCTTTGGATTGCAAATGACGAGCAACCTTCGGATTGATTGCAAGCAACAAGCAACCTATTGCTAGATCGCAAGCGACCTCTATTTCAACCCACTATTCTAGTCTAGGCCTTTTGCTCTAGCTCTTTAAAAAAAATGTGCCAACCAGTCTGATACCCCTACAGTACTACTTCACTTAATAAATAAAAATAATAATAATAATAATAATAATAATAATAATAATTTTCCAAAAAAGTCCGCTGGACTCGAAAGCATGCAATGGTTATTCCTGCTTTCTTCTCTCTCCTTCCCTAGGACATCAGTATGCAAAGTTTTATATGATCACCCTAAATTGAACACAGCAAGACTGTTAAACTATAGGGCTATTGATGGTTTGACAAACTGATGAATAAATCACAAAAGGACCAAATAGATTCTACATACAAAAAATGACTTATCATGAAAAAAAAATCATAACAAGGTCAAGCATTCTATGATCCTTACAGAAACCATGCATGCAGAAAAATAAGGAATAGTTGAGACTTTAAATACTTCAAGTACACTTCATTGCCCTTCTACATACTAACAGTTCATGAAAATGAAATATCTACAAAATGAGTACTGCATACAGTATACCTCTCAAGAATCTGATATGGATCCACAACAAGTTCAAGCTTTCCATCAATCCATATCGAATACCGGGCGTTAGGGAAAATCCTATGTGATAGAAGCTTTGGAATCTGTCACAGGTAAGATCCATGTGTCAACCATCAGACATACTAGTTAATGTTTTAAGAAGTTTTCTGAAACAAAAGGCCCAATTAATTTAAATTGCAGAGCAGTTAGTATCATGAGAATGAAAGTTTTAACATTCCATTTCATATTGCTAAGGAGGAATACCGCTCACACAGCAAACATCATCATCTAATTCAACGAAAATTACTTAATCAAAACTAACTGTCAATTAACTGTCAAACTTTCAGTTCTGCTATCTACCAATATCGTGAAGTTAAGTCCCAACCCCCCTCCTACAGAAGCTGTCATAAACAGTATTAAAGAAGATACCAGACTGTCTAAACAACATAATATGTGGTGAACAAGTACCCGTAATGGTGGAGGAAAAAACACATTAAATGATAGCAGAGAATTTTACCCTTAGCTCATTAATACGAAACCAGCTACTACGACCATGAGTCACTTTTCTCTTCAATTATTTTAACATGAACAATTTGGTTAACAGGAAAAAGAATATATATGATATAATAAAAGTACTGATTCAAGAACACTCGTTCACATGCAAAACATAAAATATCTGTTGCAAGAGTGGGTCGATGGTGCCTTCTAAAGCCATCAACCCACAAAAATTGAACCCATAACCGATAAGTCTAGCCAGAGTTTTGAAACCATAATGGGCTTGCGAAGTAATACAACCAACTGCATATTTTAATTAATTTTTGTAATCATGGATTCTATGATAAATGTCAGCAGGCTTGCTGGTCAATGTAGATTCATGGATCTGATACGGACATCACTGCAGTAGCCATTTTAGTAGTTTATTTTATTAGGTCCTCTTTGGTTGTTATGTTATGTCAGTTTTTTTTTCTATTTAGTTGTGGGCCTTTATTATGGAGGGCCTGGTTTATTATTTAGTTGTGGGCCTTTATTTGTGCCCAATTCCTTATTTAAGTGTAGCCTATAAAGGCTAAACCTTACGACTAATTTCAGTTTATGGAATGAATATTGAAAAGAAAAGAAGAAAAGAAGTTTTCCTTTTCTCTCTATCTCTCAATGTTTCTTCTCTCTCACCTCTCTTTCTTTTTTCTGCAGGCATGGCTCTATCTCCCTCAACCCTCTCGGCTCCCTCTCTTCCCCTTCAGGTACGGTAAATCCCTCCCCTCTCTCTCTTCTCCCTATTCCTTCCTCTCTAGATCTCTCTCCCCTCTTCTCTCTTTCTTTCAGCCACAGTAAACCCTGGGTGCTGTTCGACAGCTTTCTCCCCCGCGGTTTCTGAAACGACTTCTCCCCTCCCCTTTGATTTCTATGTTTGGGCAGAAATATTCCCTTCCCCTTTTCTTTCCCAGTTTTATTTCCAGCAAGTTATTGTTTTTAATTTCTTATGTTATGTTAATGCTTCCATCATTGTTATAGCTTTCTTTAAACTTGCTGAAACCTAGTTTTAGTGTTATTTTAATTTCTGTCACATAATGCTTTGCTGTAAATCATATTTCCACATAATTCCTGTATAGTTCCTGCTATAAACGGTATTTACCGACATGGACAGCAGCTATATGATGATTCTTTGCAACTAAGCCTTCAATTTTTAGCATGTTATGGTGAGTTTCTTTATTCTTTATATTGAGAATTTTCTGTTTTACATGTTCCAAAGTCTATTTAATTGCTAAACATTTTCATCCATTAGTATTAGGAATTTTGAAGCTTCTTGCACATTAGTACTTCGTAATCTATAGTTAGTTTTGCTATTACATGAAACCTGATTAGCTTTTGTTTAGTTACATGCATGTTACTTAGAATTATAATGATCTTTACACCTGGTTATTTTGATTTTAGCATGCTTGCACGTCATGTGTTGCTGCCTAGTCCATCCCTACCCTTTAGATACCCTACTTACTGAGTCTTTGTGTTAATTTTCATATTAGTTAGGTTCATCTAGAAGCCCTAGGTGCCTAGGTGTAGCCTACATCAGGATCCAAAAGAGAATGAAAACTAAAGGCTGAGAACCTTCCACAAGAGGCCTATTTCCTTAAAAAATTCCAATCAAGCAAATCATACATGGAAGAGTAAATGTTGCCTCTCCCCGGACACCAAGGGAGATGAGAGAGGGATCCAATGGACCACGCAATTGCATAGGGCATTAAAAAATTAAGGGGGTTGCTAAATCAGTTGTTACTTTGGGTTTTGATATTGGAGGTTTTCAAACTCTCCATATTGTAAATCGTATACCAGGAGCTCTCGTTTCAGAATGTCTTTGTTGGATTTGAGTGCGGTCTGTTTTTAAATTATTTTAAATCAAGGTTCTAAATTTCTTTTTTCAGGGCTGGTTTCAGCTACCCCAAAACCAAAATTTCAGTAATTTCGGCTGAAATTTTGACAAAACTTGGGATTTTCTCTTTCATAGTTTGAAACTTAGTTTCAATAGCCAAAAAGTTGTTTTTTAAGCCCAATATTTTGTGTGACACATTTTTAACCTTCTTCACATATCCATTGAATGATTTCACTAAAAACATTCTAAATGGATTTATGTCTAGATCATTGTATGCTAATGTACGTCGGAACCTAGGGATTGTATTCAGAGTTAAATAGGCAACACTTATTTATAGGGCTACAACAGGGCCGGGTTGGGCCGGGTTTTTCAAAACCCTAACCCCAACCCTGACTATTTAAACTTAACCCTAACCCAACCAACCCTGCCAGCGTCAGAAAATGTACAACCCTAACCCTGACCCTGGCAGGGTTGGGCCTAACCCTAACCTGCCCTGATTGACCCTAACAGGACCGGGTTGGGCCGGATTAACCCTGATTAACCCTGATTCAGGAGGAGGTAAAAAGAAAAAAAAAAAGATCTTCGTAGGTAAAAAGAGAAAAAAAGAGAGGATAAACAATATCAATCATACAATTCATTTAAAACCCATTTGATCTTAGTTCAAATCGAAATCTCTTGTCGATCATTAAACATGCTTTTGATTGTCCATTACAACACTCATGGGAATCATAAATCTCTACCGATAAAAATATGAACAAAATATGAACAAGATTGGTAGTCAAAACAGAGGGGAACTCTAAAAGATCAATAAATAAAATAGAAACAACAAAAATCAAACATATTCAATCTGTCAAAAGAACAACAAAAATATTGAAAACACATAACTCAAAACAAAGTAAAATCTCCATACAGTTTTCTAATAGATCAACAAATGAAGTCGAAACAATAACAATCAAACTATAAAAAACATTTAACTTCAAACAGGGAAAACTCCTCAGGAAATTTCGATTCTCACCTAATCTTTTCCGATAGTCGACTCTCAATCTCTTAGACAATGTCTCAACGCCTCTTAGAGTCGGCAATGCTTCCCAGAGTATATATATATATATATATATATATATATATATATATATATATATATATATATATATATATATATATACAGAGTCGGGCCGGGCCAGGCTCAATCCAGGGGGTCAACCCTAACCCTAACCCAACCCTACCAGAGTTGATAAAAAATTAAGCCCTAACCCAGCCCTGTCAGGGTTCTGGCCGGGTTCAACCCTGCCAGGGTTCAAGGCGGGCCTGGGCGGGTTAGGATCGTCAGGGTAAAACTTGCACTCTTACTTATTTATGACTAATATCATTTAAGTAAATGCTTATCAACTTTTATATTTCATTTTTAAGATATTACTCATAAATATGCAAACATCCCCATTTGAATCCAATAAAAATAGTCTAAAATTCAAATTCCAAAAGGATAAAAAATCAACTTTCCTATCAAGAACAAAACTGGATTTTTGATCATGGGGTGATTTTCAACTTTCAAATGCTAGTTTTTTTCTCCAATTTAAAAATTCCATAAATCTTATTAAAGTAAAATATCACCAAAAACCAAGAGTCCGTCAATATAATCTTTTGTTTTAATATCCAAAAAATGATTTTCATCCATATGATTTTAAACAGCATTCGGATACTCCGAACAAGGTTTGACCGGAACGTAACTCCTTCAATATAAATCGGTTTTAAACAATGCCAAATTTGTTAAAAAGCTAGCATAATCAGCTTTACAACAAATATAACCCATTAACTCTTTTTTACTCTATTTCTTTTTATCCTCCCTAACCCCTGGGAAAGGGCGGGGTAGCAGGGCAGGGCAGGGCAGGGCAGGGCGGGGCGGGGCGGGGTGGGGCGGGGAAGATCCTTCACCTACACCCAAAAATGCATTGCACGGTTCTATTCTAGATGTGCCCTCCATTAATAACTTCTATCAATTGCATACAAACCTATATCTAGAACCCAACCCTTGAATTCTAACTTCCTACCGTTTTTCAACAAGTGAAAAAAAGAAAAAGAGTCCAAATTCTCCATCTATAGATCAAACTCTAACTTTTCGTAAGTATCTTTTGTTCCCTAAACTTTCCCTTAATATTTCCACACCATATTTCCATCCATAAGTCCTAACATATCACGGACTACCATTAATAGCTTCAACAGCCCTAAATCATCCAACCCACAGCCAACAGACTTTGAGCTTTTACCAACTTATCTCCGTATTGTAGTGTGATGCACATCATGGGTAATATTATGCCCCAAATCTCAAACACGGATTCCCAGGCATCACTCAAACAAAAGACATTCAAGATTGAAAAATAATGGCAGATAACCCAAATTAATGTCTAATAAAGGCACTTATAAGCCATGCTTCAAAACATAACAGCAGTGAAGTCTTAACAATAATTAAAAGCAACAAACGTTTTCTCCACAAAGTGTCTAGTGACTGCTCATTTAAATGAAAGTAAATAACAAGGTCTTTAAACTTAACTACATGTCTCAAGCCAAAACATGGCTCAACACAAAGTAATAAAATAAATAAAACTTCAACTAATTATCATGATCCTCCCGTTAAATGGGGTTCTCCTCCCTCAACAGGTGTCTAAATTTTTCCTCCTCTGAAATAACATAAGTAACAATGGGGTGAGCTAACAAGCTCAGTGAGAAAGTTACAACTAATGCAAGAATACAAAGCAGCTAAACAAACAATTCATAATATGCATGGAGCAATAACATAAGGTGGATCCATTTTCAAGAACAGTTTACTGACAATCCTATCATTCTTGCTACTATTTTTCACTTGTCGGTCCCGTATTCTAGGTTGATCAGCTGTGTTCACTGATTTTTGGCTCACCGGCCCCCGGTCTTTTGCCTCACTGTTCGCACTAAGCTTCTTACCCTTCATACGTTGCCTTACTTACATTACTTTTACTCTTGTCAATACTATATTTAGGCTCAGCAAGTCTCCACTAACTTTTGGCTCACCGGTCCCTGATCTTTTGCCTCACAATCCGTACTAGGTTACTTGGCCTTCATACTCTCATCATCTTTACATATTACTTTGCATGTCCTTCAATGTGGTCTCATGTGTTCATGGCGTATCCTGAATCCATTGACAGAATAAGCATTCACTATGCATATGACATATCATTAAGGTGTCAAAACTGGGCCCGACCCGGTAGCATTGACTGAGCCAGCCCGATATAACCTGAACCCAACCCGAACCGAGCCTTAATGGACAGGTTTTGGGTTGGGCTTGTAAAGCCAGACACCGTTTCAGTCCAAACTGAAACCAGACCAAACCTGCCCGTTAAGAAGCCCGAACTAGCCCGAATCGATAATATCCAACCCGAACACCAGTAAGGTCCGTCTAGGCCCAATTTATTAATTTTAATGGTTTTAAATTTTAATGGATTGTGTTACACTATTAAAGTTCACTTCTTGATCCAAAAGTTTGTGAATCTATAGTTGAAAAGATTATGTTAATTGTTACAGTTTACTAAATTACATACATATAAAAAGAATGATTCGAATTTTATAGATAGAAATAATAAAATAGGCTATGTAATTTACATATAAAATGGGCCTGATAAACTTGATAAGTCCGGTCCGGACCGGACCGAACCAGTCGAAAATCACCTCAATAAGCCAAGCCCGATAATAAACCGACACCGGACCAGCCCGTTAGTTATTGTGTCCAACGCAGTCCACCCCAGTCCGGACTCTTAATGGACATGTTTTGGGCTGGGCTTATAAAACCTGACACCGGTTCAGCCCGGACCAAAACCAACCTGGACCGACCCGTTGACACCCTTACTGATATCATGGCATATAAAATTTCATAACATCATGACATATGACTTGGCATAAAAATTTACATAGTCCAACATCGGAATCACATAGCCTTCTTCATAGAGTCATAATGCATGTACTTCATCGTTCACTTCTGTGAGACCCGCTCCCAAAATCCCAACATCCTGGACTAATTTGGATTTTGTCTCTTACCACTGCTAACACCATGGATTCTTAGTCAACATAGTCCTGTGAGGATTCCATGATGGCAAGGTAGGTTTACATCTTAATTTATGCCAAACCTTGCTAGGATAGGATCTTTCAACCAGCCCAATTCAAATTTAACACTTTAACAAAAAGTAAGAATGATTAAATTTGACAATTAAATACCCAACTTCAAATCTGTTTATAAGAATGCTTCAAAATTTGAGATCATTGATCCTTAGAATTTGAGGAACAACATTCCAGAAGATGAACTTGATCCAATGGGTGAGATCGAAACCAATCTTGCCCGTGTCTCAAACTTGTATTTTAGCAAATCAGAATTATAAAACAATAGAAAAATCTACTTATCTAAAAATCTAACCGTTGGTTGATCACCAAACTTTGAGAAAATGTACTCTAGATTGTGCTTGATAACATACCCAAATTTGAAGGTGATTCAACCATGGATGAAGAAGTTATGAATTTTCGAAAAACCCCTATCATCTGAAAACGGGACTGATTATATCCACAGTTAAAAAACTGATTGAAAACCCACAATTCCGCAGTGTTGTATTGATCAGATTAATCCTAATATTGACGACATTATATGAGAGGGCTAAGAAAGAGATTGGAGGACCAAAAGAGCAAAAGGAATCAAAGAAACAAGCTTTCAGTTGAGTCTCACAACCTTAAAAACTCAACCAGAAAATTTCAACAGATTTTCTGGTTTCTACTAGGGCTACCACCAGCACTTTATTTCTTCTTATTTATAAACTTTGAAACTACAAAGATGGGAGTTCCCAACATTAGGAAACTTCTTAAATAACAAAAAGGAAACGATTCTAAAACTGAAATAAATAAGTAGAAACTTCCTTTATAGATTAGGAAAGTCTCTAGGACAACTTTTAAGAAACTAAAATTTAGGAAAGTTCTAATTTCCAAACAATTGAAAATTCTAAATAACTATAGCCTATATTTTAGGAAAGAAAATACGGTTCTCAATCAAAAGAGAAGCCTATGTCGACTAAGAGTCCTATATCGACTTCTAAACTGCTGGCGGTAATTTTATGGCTTAGGCTGGTCCAATGGCCTGGCCCAATAGCCCAAGCCCATTAATCTTCTCTCGCCCCTTTTCCTTGAATAAATCTGGCCTGCATCATTCCAAACTCCTACATTGTAAGTACATCTAACCATAGAGTGTGAGACCTATTTTGATTACAATTATTTCCTTGTTTTGATTACAATTCTTTCCTTGTTTTCAGTATTTTATTTGAGTTAGGACATTCCAATATAACGTTCAGCTAAAAAGAGTTGGTTTCAGTTTCAAACTCAGTTTTTTTATTTCCTTTTTAGAGTCTGATACCACTACTCAGATCTATATAAAGATGTAAGGGGCTAAGCCCTTCCCCGTGATTTTACTAGTTGAATGAAGCTTGCTTGTTTTCTGTGATTCAGAATTGTGTTGTGACTTGTGAGATGCAGCCGGCCCTTGGTGTGATGCCAAGACAGGATCGTAGGATTCCAGTCTAGTTCCACGTGACAAGCTTGGTTCATATCCTCCTTTCCTATTCTTCTTCTCTAATCCTCCATCAAAATCAGGTTAGTATTCTGAACTTGTCCATTTTCTGCGCATGTTATATGTGACTGAATCTGGTTGTTGAACTAATTTATGGTTAGTACTTCTTCGGTTCTTCCTTAAATCAAATCTGAACTTCATGTTTGTTCATTAGAAATCAAGCTCATTTCTTATTGTTCTTCTTCTTCTTCTCTAATCCTCCATCGAAATCAGGTTAGTATTCAGAACTTCCCACTTTCATGCGCATGCTATATGTGATTGGATCTTGTTGTTGAACTAAGTTCTGGTAAGAACTTCTTCCTTAAATCAAATATGAACGTCGGTTACTGTTTTATTCATTAAAAGTCAAGTCCGTAAACTGGTTTCAAGTGTTCTTTTAGTAGGGATTTTCCGGTTTCTTGAGTTTTAGTGAGAGGCTGAGATTTCAAATCTGTTTTCGGCTGTAAAGCTATTTCTGTTTTCGGCTGTAAAGCTATTTCTGTTTTCAAAATCTGATTTTGACATTGATTTCTTATAGTCTTTTGATAATCAATATAAATAGTAAAAAAATTCGCATTACACACAAATAAAGTAGTACAAGAGAAAATTCAAGAGGCTGTAGCAACATAAATACGAATGCACCAAAAAGGAAAAGAATCATAGAATGGCAGAGGCAAATAGAGCTTTTGCACATTTTTGTATCCTGGAATCTTTAGATCTGATTTCTAATTTCGGTTTCAAAACCACATTGATTTTCTGTTTTATTTCTGAGAAGCATTTGCTATTCTAATCATCTGTTGTTTATTGGCTTGGGTTCTTAAATTCTTATTTTCAGATATTATTTTGTAAACCCTAATCTAGTATACTATTCTCTAATAGGAATATACAGCAAACCAGACAACCATTTCAGTAGAAATTTCTTATTTTCGGATATTATTTTGGAAACCCTAATCTGGTATACTATTCTCAAATAGGAATACACAGCAAACCAGACAAACATTTCAGTAGAAATTTCTTTTACGAATTCTCCTATAAGAGGGAGCAATTCCCCAGACCCAAGCTTAAAAAAGTGACTCAAGGAATTAATGATTCCAACCGACCCATCGTTTTTTGTTGATAATCAGAGTTTATATTGAGGTAAAGGCCCGACCCTTCTGTTCGCCCATTAGTTGGTTTCTAATTTCTATTTCGCTCTTATAATTTAAAAGGAAATCTATGGACAGACAAAGAACTCCAAGTATAACTGTTTCTTGGCCCCCATAAAAAATTATGCATATACAAATAAATAAACAAACCCAACTAACCATATGTCTGCCAATTAGACAATCATAACCAAAATATTTGTCTTTATTGCACCTTATGATGGAACAACTAAATCACTTTCATCCTCATTCTATAAGAAAATGCAACATTTTATTGCAATTGGACTGAATAAGAGAATCAAATCCAAGTCAACAGAACCAAATCAACTGGGGGGACATAAACAGTTACCTTTCCATTCCGTCTTGCATCAAGATAAGGAAGCTTACGGACAACAACTACTCTCCATAGCCCAACCTTATTTCCATTGTCCAGGACACTAGAATTTTTCATATATGCTTCTGTTTCTTCATCAATAAACATGAAAAAGCCAACATTTTTTTCCGAAGCTTCACTGATATTCTTTGGCTGTTGTATGATATCATAGTTTCCTTTGAAAAATAAAATAAATTCAATCACTAAAAGAAACTATCTTGAACTCAAGAAAATAAATGACTGAAAAGATTTAAATTTTCCAGTACCAAATATGGCTGATGCTACAACAATACCACTGCACTGCTCCATCTCAAGAAGATCAAAATCATCTATGTCGAATCCAGTCTGGTGTCCAGGTTTCCTTCCTCTAACAAATCTGATAAAGACGTCACACAATGGTCATCACAAAAAAGAAGCGCAAACTGAACAAGTTCAGGTTAAGCGAAGAGTTCACTGGAAGCCATGAATAAGAAGAACTTTTAAATAAGTATAGGCAAAAGGTTTACAAGGAGAATACATCATACCCGCAATGCACGCTCATTGACTCTTTGATGTCAAAAGAATCATTCCTCAGTTTCAGAGAAGGATATCCACCAAATTCAGATCCTCCAAGTGGCTCAGTTCTAATAGAATTTTCCTGATACACATAAGTTAAATTCCGAAGTACAGGAGATATTGATGGCTCTTTCGGCATAAGGGCTATGGCTTGTTCAACAGGAAGATAACAAACTGGACATGCTGTAAAATCAAATATGCAAGAAACTCAGCACCAAATTAAGGATGTGGAAATGAAATTTGTACAAATATGAATAATTTACTATATACTAGAAAATTATGAATGTATGCATAGGTTAGAGTATAAATGAGATACTTCATTACAAGTATGATAGGAGTTGATAGAATTTTAGACTGAAAATGTTAGCAAACGAAACTTACGACGTGGTCCAGTCCGTTTTTTATCAGCTGGTGGAGGTGGAAGTGTGAACTTTTCACATGGATGAGGAGGAGGAGGTGGCTGGGCTTTACTTTCAGCACTTATTGATGCATAATTTTGTAAAAATGAACTATTATCCATCTTGTTATCATGTGCTCCAGAACTCAGGGAAACATCAGGATGACTTGATAGCATGCTATTGTTGGGTATAATGTTCTGCAGATGTTGACTATGATGTCCATCAACAACCTCTGATGCATTTTCATCTGAAAAGAGACCATAGTGAATCAAGAAAATTTTGACAAACAAATTGACAAAAAATAATGGAATGCATCAATATACTAACATGCTACACTGAAAAGCCTCAAGTAAGAGGAATGCTCAGTGAGGACATCACCCTGTGAGGGAGAACTTGACTAACAAAGGTTATTGGAGCGTAGACGTCGAGGAGGCAGGTATGCCATAGGTCTCAGCAGAATATCTGCATCCTAGAAGAGGACCTGACTGGGTGATCATAAAACAATCGAGTTTGAAATTTTAGGAAACTGTCTAGATGAAGTACACATTATAATGGTTAGGGCATCCCATAAGAATATCCATGTCCTAGGGATCTTAGGTGAGACTCATGAACTAGTGGGCCACACTGCTCTGAATGTTTCTGCAGAAATACTGCCTCAGATGGGCGGCACAACTTAAGCAATTCTCTTCTAGAAGAGAGATATAAATGAAAACAGTGAAGGAATAGAGGCTTCAGAGTACGATACCACCAATAACTATCTTGTTAAGAATAAGAACAGAAAAGATGGATCTCTACCCTTATCAAAAATTGGGACAATCAAAATTTATTTTGGTTAATTTTCCTCACAAATGTTATGGGGCTAGCTGAACAGTAATATCACCTCAATAAATAACAATTTTGTGCCTATCATGCAAAGCATCATGGGAAGAGAAATAAAAGAATAAAAGAGAAAAGGAATACAAACCTTTACTAACAGCATATAAAACTGACATGAAAACCACAACAGAAACGACCACCAGAAGTAGCATTCCAACCCTCCTCCTGCCAGCAAATTTGCAGATCCGTTGAAGAAACCTTTCCTTCTCTCTCGAACCAGGGATAAACATCTTTGAGGGCTTGCGCACAACAATGGGTGTAGCCTGAATTGGAAATACAACACTGTTTTGCAGCTGTTGTTGCAGGGATCCATAACTTCCTGTACGTAGACCCAATGACCCTCCAGTCATTGTCCCTCCAAACCCACAGATTTCCCTTTCATCTCGCTTCTCCCAATGAATACCCTCTCATTCACAATTCCTTCAATATTTCTCCACAAACAAACTCAAAAAAAAAAAAAAAAAACCCCTCTTAAAACCACCTACGAATCAAAGTCCAATTTACCAAAACTGCTGCCAAAGTAAGTAACACTCTCAAATTATATCTATTTCGCAATCCGTGCTTCTAAGTCCCCATGCACGACACTCATATTATTGAAATCAACGCTCATAACCTCACATTGTCCGTGAATATGCCTCCAACTCAATTTCCAATTCCTCAGGGGAAATTTAAATATAGCAACTGTGCTTTCTACTGAATCCAGAAAGAAAGCTTCTCTCTCTCCTTCCAAAGTAACAAATCGAACCTCTTCTTTTTGTTTTTTGGTCTGCCGATTTACAACAACAATATCACTAAAACAGAAAGGCAGCAACTATAACACAAAAAAATAATTAAATCAAAACCCCACGTCCCAAATGAAACTATGTCCGAATCCCAGTTATAAAAAATAAATAAATAAATAAATAAATAAAAGGGGACTTTCTGAGAATTGCGAAAACTATGATATGAAGGCAATCTACTCAGGGCTCCAAAGTAGACTACAAAACAGACTCGTAGATCAAGCCCAAACTTGGCAAATCTTCTGCAATGTCACAACGGAAACTTGACGGCACCAAAGAAATGGAAAAGAAATGGCCGACGATGTGAACGCGAGCAGCAGTACAAGAAATCAAGATCATTGTTATAAAAAATTCTAGGGTTCCTGCATGGGGTTTCCACAAAGGTATATTTCCAATGATTCAGTTGCTGTTTGTCCTCCAAATCTGAGATCGTGAAGGAAAATGGATGAAGCTATCAGCATGGGAAATTCAGTGTATATAACATTTTTTTCATTTTCTTTTTAATTAGCTATAAAATAAAACAGGATTGGAATTTGGAAGCAGCCAAACAAATCAGAGATGGATTGCAAAATAACAATGCCAAAACAAAACCTTCAGAAATTCAAAAAAAAAAAAATTGACATGGAAGTCGGAAGGTCCATGGGTCATCGGACTGATGGCTACATGTAGGAACTCTTACATGTAAAACGCGCACACCCGTTCAGTGCGCACTCTTTTTAATTTAGTTCTGCATACGCCTAGGGAAGTAGCAAGTAGGGTGACTGGTCAATTTGGTCCAGGATGAATCGGATTTGGTCTTGTACCAGCAAGTCCAAAACCAAACCTTAAGAAATTTTTTTGTTAGTTCCAGTTTTGGTCTGATTCGGTTTCAGTTTTTATTAAGCTGGCTTAATAAGCTCGTATTGGTCTATTATCGAGTTTTTCAGTTCGATTCTTATATATGAAAAGATTGGGTTAATGAGCTCTTATCGATCTACTATCGGTCTAGTTTCGGCTTCTTATATACGTATATTTGGTAAAATATTAGCTCAATGGATTCTAATCGGTCTATTATCAGGTTGGTTCGATTTCGATATCCGACTATCAGTTTGGTTTGGTTCGGACTTATCCATCCGATCCTGTCTTGAATTTCATCGATCTCTAAAAACACAATCCAATTATGCCCAATAAGGTTTTGTTCTGATTTATTTGAATGGTTTCATTTCAATTTTCCATTTAGACTCAATTTTGACACCCCCAATGTACTTGACATTTAGGGCATCATTGGCCCTCTATCATGCACAAGTTGAATCTAATGGCTGTCATTTGTGAGGTGGTTTTAACTAGAGCCATCACACCATGGTCCATAGACTATGATGGACCATCTTCCATAGATTGCAAGCGAACTAAGAGATTGGCATATCCAAATGGAACCCTACCACCCATGAGGAACAGTTAGATGATAATTGGATGGCAACTATAATATGTTCAGTCCTATGATTAACGGGGTTAATTGTTCATTCTTGATAGGCTTTGGTCGAGCATAATCGGTCCCTACCACTTTAAGACATAGGACTGTGATCGCACTATTTAACTAATCAGTCCTCATATGTCGGACATTGACATACTTATATTTAGTCGATTGGTTACTGACCTATACTCCAGCTCATACCAAATGAATATACCTCAAAATGACCCACCATTAAAAATGTGAGACATGGCAAGAGTACGAGAGCCATAAATGTGCATCAAGTACACGTTGAAAGGGCTAGGTCAAGGGCATAGTCATCCAAAAGGAAGCACAAATCCCCATAACAATGGCCCTACATTCCCAGCAGCCATCAACTATGATTGGGGTCATCCATGTCCTATAAAAAGGCTAGGTACAAGCATCGTAAAGGTATCCTAATACTCAGGCAAGGATTCTTTCTCTTTCAATGCCCAATATTTACTTTTGTTGCTCTGATAGCTGACTTTGGCATCAGAGAATCACCATCAGGCCTTGGTCTGACCCTCTCTATTGTTTTCTTTTGATCTGTTGTAGTGCACAAACATCCCGACTCGATAGTTCAAATCGAATTTCAGAGGCAACGGATTGGCATCGCTTGTGAGATATAACGAAGAGATAGAACAGCCCTAGAAAGGTGATTCACAATGGTGACCAAAGGTGCTAGGTCTACCTAGTAAAACCCGCACCTAGAAAACCACGCCTAACTCAGTTTTTCTTCTATGCCAAGGTTTTTCATTGTGGACAAACTTGAATTTGTCACACCCCAATTCTGGACTAACCAGCAGTGTGATGAACCGTCATAAGAACCAACGATTCAAACCAGGATCTCTTAAAGACCATGCTTACTATGTTAAACCAAACACATTCCACAATAATAATCAGAGATAATAAATAGATAGCGGAAGTCTTTACTATTAATGAACTGCGTATCTAACAATGATAATAAATAATTAAATCCAATTATTTCCAAATTACCCAAGGCATAATATAAATTAATCCATTATATGTTCCAGTATTTAAATATAACTAAACTAATCAAAAACACATCGATTGCATTCGCATGATGGATCATGCGCTTCCTCCTCAGCTTGTGTGTTCATAGCCACCACATGTCCTTGCATCAACGTATTTATGTAGTCCTCCATCGTGGTACCTGTTTCATCAATTAAAAATATACGACGTCGTAGGGTGAGCACATATCATGGCTTAGTGAGCAAACAAAACAATGTGTAAACATATGCATGCATTCAATTCAATATCTTTGGTCTGGTTTTAAGTTTGCAACTGTGCTATAGAAAGGATTGGAGGCCACCGCACCTCCATACACTAGTGTGTAAATCCACCCAATGGATCAAACACCATTGCCGTCCCACATACACCCACCATGGAATAGAGATAGAGCTAAAGTGTCCAGATCACACACCGTCAACACTTCCTCTGATGCCCTACCCATACCAATACGTAAGCCCCTATTGGCGAGAGTTTACAAACTGGGTTCGCAACTAACCAATCCTATTGCCATCCAAATGTATCCAAGGCCTCACCCTAGCATCCCTCAATATGTCCATAGAGATAGAGCTAAGGCCCCTTGGTAAAGTCAAAGACCATAAGGTCCGAGACCACCTCCCTTGATGCCCCAAGACGTAATAGTTTCGCTAAGGTAATGACGATACGATGATGTCAGTGGGTAGGACTTGAGTAAAGATAGAGCTAGAGTCTGGTGGTCAGGCTGAACTATAGTACCACGTCCTCTCCCTGATGCTCCACTCGCATCTAACACACTAACCATACACACAATCACATGCCTATTTCTAGTATCATCATCATCATGTTATAAATAGACAGAAATAAATATGCATGAACAGAAATATCAGTAATATTGAATGACATATGAGATGCACATTACACGCATATAAGCATAGTATCAGTCATAGCATTGGACAAATAAAATCAAAACAATTTATTATTATTCAATTAGTTTAGGTTTTGTTCCCTTACCTGTAAACAATATTTGATCTCCTTCCAAGCTTTGGAAATCACTTTGAACTACTGAAAAACATAGGGAATATATGGATTTAAGTTAGGGTTCAATTGTACCAAGTTACAGCAGTCTAAAACCATGTTTGGTCTGAAAGTATGCTTCCTACTAGGCTGTGGTCGACCTGTGTGGTCTGAGTATATGTCGACCATAGGCTGTGTGGTCGATATGTATGATTGCATATCATGTGACCACAACATGCGACCACACCATTCCTAGGAACTTCCCGAATAACTATGGTCGACCCTCTAGTCACCCTGTGGTTGACCATAGGCTGTGACCACATGATATTTGGTCTGTTTTCATCTTCAATCCGAATTCTTCATGATTTGATTCCTTGGCTCATCAATAGGGTTCCTCCTATGATCAGTCTATGGCCATTAAATCATAATTTTACAAAGTCATTCATCCTAACCTATTTTCCATGGTTCTCCTTTGAGATTTGTTCATGGAATCCCATAGTTGAAGTCTTACATTGGTTCAATACCTCAATAAACAATGGAAACTCTTATTCTATGTGTTCTACTGCTATAGGGAAGGGTTTCATATTTTAAGCTTGTAGAGAATTAGAACCTCCCTCCACTCAGCCTTCTTCTTCAGATCTCCTTCTCTTTCTCTTCCTCTTTCTTTCTCTCTTAGGTTAGCGTTTGAGATTGCTCTAAAAGAGTGAGAAAGGGTAGAGGGACGTCCTCTTTATAGGGAGAAACTCTCCATATAGAGTCCCCCCATAATTAGGAAAGATATCCTCTTTGATTTGGAAAGTTTCCAAATCACGGAGTCTGATCTGGCAACGTGCTGTCGATTCGTGTGGTCGCAAAATCCATCGACCACACCAATCAAAAATGAGACCACACATCTGTTTTTGACCGGTCTCACTTCCTTTATGGTGTGGTCGACCATACTAGTTCAAGTAGTCGACCACACACCCACAATTCACTGTTTTTGGGACGATTTACATACCTAGCCTTGTGGTTTCTCACACGCTTGGTTCACTCGATCCGACTATGATAGAAAGACCTGGCATGACATGGTTAGACCGAGTTAGTAGAGTGCGGGTCTTACATAATTAATACTGACATGAAGACCAGCACCTTAGGTACCAAGTAATACCCAAATTAAATTTAATACCTTGTTGGATTATAAACCAAGGCGATACCGGTCGTGGTTACCGATCGGACACTATAGACCAGATTTGCTGCCGGCCAGGCCAAAAAGGTCTACCTATGGAATTCCAATTTGAATTCGATTTGTCAAGAAGGAAGGGAATATTCCCTTAGACCCATCAATGAATCTAATGCGTCACACCTCCCAATTAACTGATTTAACTTGGTTTAGGAGTTAAACCCTTTCTAACATTGTCACTTGGCAACTCCATATAGTCTTCCACTCTAACTGAAAGTTTTATTCCAAGAAAGAGACTCCAGTTAACCAAACCCTATCAAACTCCTCTTCTCTGAGTATGTATCATTCACCAAAAAGTTCTGATGAGTTCTCAGAAAGGGGGAAAGTTAAAAGAGAAAAAGGTACTTGGAGGAAAGCTATTTGGAAGACCACCGACACTGCTCATCGCTTCGCATCACCGCTTGAGCTAACGTCGGTAAAACTCCTGAAACCTTACCATAATATCTTAACGTAGGTAATACAGAATCAGTAATTGACCTAGACCATCACACTTCGATGAAGCTCTGCTCCCCATTAATGGCAGAGCAAAGTATCGTCGGTTCTCAAGAGAATCTTCTTTTGATGAATGGATCACAGAAGACCTTAAACCCGTCATTGGGTTAAAGCAATGCCTAGACTTATGAAGTACACTCTAAATTTGATCATTCCTAGCTAGAAAATCATAAAATAAGCTAACAGGGAAACTTTGATCAGAAGGATTACCGACGGACTTCCTCATAAGAAGCCTAGAGGCATGATTAGAGGGGATCCCGGAGGTGAATTTCGTTCCTCTGGCCAGGCCAATAAACGCTGACCAAACCTTTAGGGAGTAGCCGGAGGTAAAGTCAGAGTCGATACTAAGCGACCGGCCTCGCGACCGGCCAATCATAGTGAGGTCTCGGTAAGTTACAGTGTTACACCCCAATTCTAGACAAAAGTGTGAATGAACGGTCACTAAATCATCGATTCAAGCTAGTATCATATAAGACCGTGCCAACAATCAAACCATACACATTCCACACAATCAGTGATGAAGATCTGAATGCACTATGGCGACAGTAGCAGATGCGGCAGCAGTAGCAGCATTCGAGGCAACAGTAGCAGAGGGTGGTGGAGGGGACCAGATGTATATGGATGTGGACGATATCCCTCCCCCTACAGCTTAGCATACAACAGGGGCTGGCCCTTCATGCCTTCCTCTAGATGACATGATGACACTACTTCGAGAGATCCTGGCATCTCAGTGTACCATGGAGCCTCGAGTAGGATAGATCTTGGATGCTCAGCAAGCAACAGATGGATGAGTGGCGAACCTCGCTGAGAGTCTCCATACCATTTAGGAGCAGGTAGCTTGGCTTCAGAGGGTCTATGCAGAGGATTATGATAGAAACCGTGAGTCACCACCTCCTCCTCCAGCATTGGGATAGGCTATAGATGTTATTTCTTGAACACTTTATTTTGATGGTAATATTTACAAAGTAACTGTTCGGCTTGTGGACCGTTCTCTATTTTTTATCTGAGTCACTTTATTTTCATTTTTGCTTCTGTTTATATTTATATAGTTCTTTCTTTTTACTATGTGCATTATTGTCTTGTTTTAATTCCTGTCTCAACTAACAACGTGCTTACGGTGTGTTTATATTACAGTTTTTAAATTTAACCTAACTCAGTTCATAGACTCATGTGAATGTGTTTAGATTTGATTGGCAAAGCCCGAGCGCTTTGATACCAAGTTAACTCACCCTAATTCTGGATGAACCAGAGGTGTGAATGAAGCATCACTAAACCATTAATTCAAGCCAGGATCATATAGGATCGTGCCAATAATCAAACCTTACATATTCCATACCATCAGAGATAATAATAAATAACAAAATTATATTAATGATAAGTTGAGTGTCTAATGTGATAAATAAATATTAAACCAATTATTTCCAAGTAAATCAAAACATAAATAAATATCTGTTTACATCCCATAACTCAAAATAAGAAACTAAACTTATGCATGACATAATGGAACACTCGCATGATGGATCAAGCTTGTCTTCCACCACTTGCACATCCATAGTAGTCACGTGTCCATATGACGGTGCATTGACATAATATTCGACACTTGTACTTGCATCATTAACTAAAAGAAATATAATATCGTAAAGTGAGCTCACAACTTAATTCAGTGAGTAAACAAAATAATGCAACAAATATATGCATGATGTTAATTCATATCTTTGGTCTGGTATAAGTTTGTAATGTGCTATGAAAAGGATAGGCGGACACCACACTTCCATACACGAGAGTGTGAGCAAGCCCAATGGATCATACACCACTGTCGCCCCACATCACTCATTATAGAGTAGAGATAGAGCTAGAGCATAATGGATCACACACCGCCAGCACTCCCCCTGATACTCTATCCCATACCAGTACGTATGCTTTTACTGGCGAGGGCTTACAAACTAGGTTCGTGTCTAAGTAATCCAAATGTCAAGTAGATGTATCCAAGGCCTTACCTTAGCATCCCTCAATACGACACAGAGATAGAACTAGGGTCCGCTGGCAGAGCTTATAGCTACACACTGCGATCACCCCCCTAATACCTTATGACGTACTAGTTCCTCTAAAGTAACTGTGATACGACAATGTCAGTGTGATGAATGGCTCGATGCTACAACCTCTCCCCATTCAGGACACTAACTACACATAAGCACATGCCTATCCTCATCATCAACATCATAAATAAAACATAAATAAATATGCATGAACAGATATATAATAGATATTGAATGACATGTGAGATGCACAAACAATCATATAGAGCATGGCAACAGATTAGATTAACAAAAAAGTAAAAGGATAGCTTGTTATTAACCAATTAGTTTAGGTCTTGTTCCCTCACCTGTGTATGATGTTTGTTCCTCTTTCAAGCCATTGAAACTATCTTGAACTAGGGGAAATCCTAAATAATTAATAAACTTAGATTAGGGTTTCATTTTATCGAGTTTTGTAATCAGACTCACTGTCCGGTCTCCAATATATGTCTTCCGGACATTGTCCGATCGAGTCACCAGTCTTGCATTGGACAACCAATGAGTCCATTAAACAAACCTTGTCATACTTTTTGAAAGCCATCTGTAACCCTACCGGTCTTGTAAGACCCGCACTCCATAAATCCGGTCTAAACCTTGATTTCATGTCGTAGCAGGTCTTCCGATCATCACCGGGCCAGACGGGATGAGCGGATGACAAACAAGTACGAAATCGGATCAAAGACGGTCAAATAAGTGTCATTTTATGTTGACCGGTCAATGGTACCGGTCTTGGTACTGGTCGACCGGTCAACTCTGCGCAGTTAACTACGGAGATCTGGAATTGGATCTCTACGGGTCCCACTTTCCTAAACCCTAATACCTGGACCTTCCTAATCCTAATAGGGTTACTAAACCCTAATCCTAGCCTATATAAACACCTCTAAACCTCCTCAAATCCTTTCCATTATTCCTCACAAACCCTAGAAAGGAGAAGGAGGTTGGAGAAGGAGAAGAGGCTAGGAAGAAGGATGAGGTGCCGCCATTGTCGTTCGACGACGCTCACCTTACGCTAGTCGACGGTAAGTGTTCTGAATCACCTCTTTTACTTTATGACTCTAGTATGGTGGATCAATACCATGCAAAGCAGGTATTGATCTAAAACCCTAATTGGACATTAAACCCTAATTTGCCATCAAACCCTAGATTCGAGTTCTAGAATGATATTAATCGAAACTAGACTTGAATGAGTTGGAGATAACTCTAATTCAAAGCTCAGACTTAGAATGGATAGGAGAAACCATGGAAACCATGGAGAATGATCAACGACAGTCGAAAAACCCAAAGTATGGTCTTCCGGAGACATACCGGTCGACCATACCGGTTGCTAGTCTTCTCACAAAGCTGCAATCGGTATGTTGCGACCGATCAGCTCTGAAAGATTGGTTTTGGAATTTGTTGGTTTTCCAACCAACGTGAAACCCTAAGAAATTATTCTAACGAAACCCTAATAATATTGTAGGACTTTGTGATATTCCGTTTAGATCTTGCGACGTGGAGCAAGCTATCAAACGAGCGTCAGGTAAGGGAATCTGACCTAAACCCTAATAATTAATGGACAATAAATCGTTGTTAATAATCTGAATATATATGATGTGATGTTTGTGCATATTCACATGCCATCTTTTACTTTCAGTTATTATTATTGTTCATGCATTGATAGGATGTGATTGTTAGGCATGTGATTGTTTTCGTTGGTGTGTGGAGTGGGGCATGGGGCCTGGGATCATTCCTTACATTGGCACTTTTTGTAGTATTCTATTTTAACATGCTTGGTATGGGTGGGGTATCAGGGGAAGGCCGTGGTACGGTGGTCTTCGATGTTGATGTTGGCTTGGCCATGGTGATGTGGCACTGTGGTCTCTGTTGCCGACGCTGGCTTGTCCATGATGCTTTAGCTCTATCTCTATGCCGTAGGGAGTTATGTTGGGATAGGGTCTACCTGCGTATTGTCTATCCTAGTGTGTTAGTTGCGGATAGGGTATCAGGGGGAGGTGAGGTATTGTGGTCTCCAGCCCGGCCTGCACACTCTAGCTCTATCTCTATGTCGTAGACGGTTGTGCTGGGATAGAGCCTACATTGATGACATATAGGATTGGTTAGTTGCGAGCCCAGTTTGTGAACCCTGGCCAGTAGGGGCTTAGGTACTGGTATAGGTAGGGTATCAGGGAAGGTACGGGGATACCTTAGCTCTATCTCTATTCCATGATGGGTGCATGTAGGCCGGTGGTGGTGTGATCTACTATGCGGTGCCACACACTCGTGTATAGAGGTGCGGGGGCCACCAAACCTTTCTATAGCACATTGCAAACTTAAACCAGACCACAGCATAAAATGATTGTTACTCATGCATAATATTGTGAAACTGTCTGATTGTCTTACTGAGCTAGGTTGTGAGCTCACCCTTTGTATATACATGTTTTTAGATATTGATGCAGGTTATACGGTGCACGACTATATGAGCGCTCCGGAGTATGGTGGCATTGCTGCTTTGGATGTACAGGCAGGAGAGGACGAGCATGACGCTTCATGCGAGTGCCCTTTCTGCGTGTACCTTTAATTGGTTTTTATTTATTTTAATTATTTTCAGTTGGATTAAAGAGATGTAAGGATATTTAGTTTATATTTGGATTTTGAATAATTGGATATTTTATTTTAATTTATCAATAGATACTCAGTTCATTTATTTAAAGACTTCCGCTGTACTATTTATATTCTGATTGTGGTTTTATGCAATGGTTTGTATGAGTGGACACGGTCTGTCACACCCCAATTCTGCACACTTCAGAATGGTGTGATAAACCGCTAGTAAACCAACGGTTCAACCAGAATCTCGTACAGGTGGTATCCGGCTGATCTAAACCTCATACATCTACATTCATAATCAGAGTAAATACACAATAGCAGAAGTCTTATAGTAAAATGAACTGAGAATCTACTATGATATTAATATTTAAATAGAAAATTATTCTGTATCAACTAAGACATAAATAAGTATCAAATACATGTCTTTAATAAATCCAAATAAGGAAAAACTAAAAATCTAATCGAATACACATGAGTTGCACTCGCAAGAGGAGTCATGTGTATCCACTTCATCTTCCACTTCCATCGCCGCCACGTGACCATACACTGGAGTGTTTATATAATCTTCGACGGTAGTACCTGCATCATCAACTAAAAATATTCGACGTCGAGGGGGTGAGCACACATCATGGCTCAGTGAGTAAACAAAACAATGCAACAATACATATGCATGCAGTCAATTCATATCTTTGGTCTAGTTTAAAGTTTGCAATGCGTAATAGAAAGGTTGGGTGGTCAAAGGTTAGCGTTTATTGACCCCGCCTCTATACACAGGGTGTGGAAGTCCACCCAAAGGTTAACGTTTATTGTCGTCCCCATCCACCCTACCATAACATTGTACAACAAAGGTTAACGTTTATTGTTGTACAGTGCCATACCAACACGTAAGCCCCTGCTGGCGAGGGCTTGCAAACTGGGCTCGCAACTAACCAATCCTAATGCCAAACAGTGTATCCAAGGCCTCACCCTAGCATCCCTCAGAACGTCCATAGAGATAGAGCTAAGGCCCCCCGGTAGAGTCAGAGACTACAAGGACCGAGACCACCTCCCCTGATACTCTATGACGTAATAGTTCTGCTAAAGTAATGGCGATACGAGGATGTTAATGCACAAGACTTGAGTTAGAGATAGAGCTAAAGTGCTGAGACCCGCCAAAGGTTAACGTTTATTGACGTTTCCATCACACCTCCCCTGATACTCGCTCGCATCAAGTGCACCAACCACACACATACATTCACATGCCTATTCCTATCATCATCATCATCATCATGCTATAAACAATAAAGTAAATATGCATGATCAAATAATAGAAATATTGGATGACATGTTGTATGCACATTACAAACATATTCGTATAGGTTCAAGCATGGCATTGGACTCAAGAAAAGAGAAAACAGTTTGTTATTAACCAATTAGTTTAGAGTTATGTTTTCTCACCTTAGCTTGCTAATAGATCCTCTTACAAGGTTTAAGATCACCTTTATATTGTTATTATATTGCTAGAAGACCTAACAAAGTCGATAGAATTTAATTAGAATTAATTCTGAATTTAAAAACCATTCTGTTAACTGGGGGTCGGAGGTAGGGTCGGAGTAATGATCGACCCTGGGTGCGACCACCCCTATTTTGGACTTCCCGAACACTGGGGGTCGATGCTCAGGGTCTGGTAGGGTCGATTGGCCATCGACCCCCCATGCGACCCCTTGTGGGTTTTGGTCGATTTTCTTCCTTAAATCCATTCTTCGTGTTTGGGGTCCTATGGCTTGTTCCTATAATCCATTATACACATGTTCTATGGTCTAGAACCTTGATCCTATCACCTATATGGCTTTCATGATTTTCCCCCATGGTTTTCCATGAAAACCTAACCATAGGTTGATGGTTTGGGTTTCTCCGAGATCATACTCTCTGCATTATCTATCCTAAGGTTTAGCAATTCATGGAATTAGTATCAGAGCCTCTCAGGCCGTGTCAGCTAAACTGGCATACATTCACGATAAATTGTGAACTGAGATAGGATAAAAGTAAAAAATGTAATATTAACACACTATAAGCACAAGTGATGTTTGAGACTAAATTTGAAAAGAAAATAATGCATCTATTAAAGGAAGAACAATTTTAAATACAATGAGAGATAAACAAACATGTACAAATAGCTAAAACAGAGTACAGTCCACAACCCAGACAGTTACTCTGTAGTACAAAGAAAGAAAATAAGTACAATCATGAAGCTGGAGGTGAAGGAGGGGGCGGTGCCTCACGATCTTTGTCATAATCCTCAGCGTAGACTCTAGTCAACCAGGCTATCTGAGTCTGGGTCGTCTGAAGACTAGCTGTAAGATCCGCTACCCGCTGATCAGTCCGGCACTGAGCCTCCATGAGCTCTCCCATCCTCATGTCTGATGTACACTGGGCGTCTAGTAGCTCATCCACTCTCACCCGCTGAGCGTCTATTAACTCTCCCATCCTTATGTCTGATGTACGCTGGGCGTCTAATAGCTCATCCACTCTCACCCGCTGAGCATCTAATAACTCCCCCATCCTCAGATCTGATCTGCACTGAGCCTCTCTGATCTCATGCAATATCTCCATCATATCAGGAGGTGGGTGAGAAGGACCAGCCACATGTGATGGACCAGCCGCATATGAAGTACTAGCTCCAGCCGCATGCGTAGGTGAAGGAGGTGGTATAGAGTCTACATCCATGTACATACGGTCATCATCACCAGCAGGCTCCGTATGAACTCCAGCGGCGGCGGCAGCTGCCTCAGCGTCAACTAACTCTACGCGAGTGCGAGGGCGCACCATCGCGTTCCTCTCCTCATCACTGACCTGAGCATCCTACAAGCCCATCTTGCAAATAGCCTCTCAATCTGGAGGCAATGAGAAGGACTTCTCCTAAATCTTCTCATCCAATAAATCAACTCCCAGGTGGGTAAGCAGAATAGTGATCATACGTCCGTAAGGAAGGTTACCAGTGTGACTGGGCAATGTAGCAGTGATCATGGTACGCATGATAATGTACGGAAGGCAGACGGGCTGCCTAGTGCAAATACTGTATAGAAGATACTGGGTCAGCTGGGAAACCCTCTCGTAATGACCACTCTGCGGAATCAGGTTATGCTGAATGATCTTGCAATATACCCATGGAACTGGACGCATATAACATGCCCTCATCTGCCAGTGATCAGGACGAAGGAGCTGGTTATCGATCTCGGCCCTCATCTGTAGAGAGAAGAACTGGGGCTCTCCAGGAGCACAGAAAACCATGGGGCCATCATAGGAGATGCCCAGTAGGTCGGCTAGCTGCCGATAGTCAAATGAGATGTTCACCCCTTTGACGTAACTCATGATGCGCAACTCGTGACCCCTCTCAACATCATTGTAATCCCCCACCACCTGGAGGTTACAATAAAACTGGCGTACCAGGTTGGGGCAGGTGCATGCGTCGTAAGTAATGACAGGGAGCCATCCCATTTCACCAAACGCTCTCTCCACATTGAACAGGGCTAACTCAGCCAAGTTCACCTTACGACCACCCTCTACTTTCTTGCGAGCGTAGTGGGCATACTATGCCTCAGCTTTGTTGGAACGAAAACGAAGAGGATCACGAACTCTGGGCACTTTGGTACGAGCCATAGTATCTGCAAATAAGAAAGAGAAACCAATAATGGGTTAGAAAAGAGTAAAAACCAAAAATTTGGACATTATAATGATGTAAGTTGGCCAAAAAGCCTCACTTGTCACCCATACACGTGGGCAGGAGGACTTACGTAGGTTCTAACAGATCCTACAACACTCACACAGTAGGAAATTCTAACTAATGGAATCCAATTTGAAGAAATTGCGAGAAATCAAAATTTTTGACAAATTAGGGCAAAAAGAGCAAAAATCCAAGTTTCTCGATAACCAACCGATGAAACTCAAAAATTTTTCAGGGCTTTCGTTCATCGAGTCACCAATAACAAAAGCCCCCAATAAAAATCGAATTTTTACAATTGGAAAAAGTTTAATTTGAAAAATACAAGATAAATGGGTAAAAACCTAGAAACGAAAACCTAAAAACAGGTAAAAATGAGAAAACATACCTGTAGGAATGATGTGGACGTCGAAACACGAAACTGAAATGACCAATTTAGCAGAGTGACACTGTAGCAACTCAGAGGTGGAAGACGAGTCGAAACGGGGAAGGATTTATGGGAAATGGACCCAGAATCAGACCTTAAAAATCTGATTTTTGGTCTGGGGGTCGGAGAATTCGATCAAGATAATCGACCCCCAGCTCTCGAGAATCTGACAGGAAACCAGGGGTCGCACCTGGGGGTTGGACACCCATCGACCCTCGGCTCTCGGGAAGAATAGGTACATTCCCAGGGTCGGATATTGAGGGTCGGACATACCATCGACCCCCACCATCGACCCTGCATAGAAAAGATAGTATTTTTCACAGAATGATCTGAAAATTTTGAAAATAACATCGGTTAGCATGCTTATATGAAGTATAAATGATTGCCTCACGTTTGTTAATGATTTTCAAGCATCACCAATATCAGAGGAAAATGGCTGGACGTAGAGTAACCAGGCAAAGCCGAAACGTAGTTCCACCACCACCGCCTGTGGAGGAAACTAGTCAGGAAAATATATATGCACAGGGAAATCCGCAGGTTGCACCACCAGTAAATCCGGTTCAGGAAAATCCTACAAACTTTCCACCTCCACCACCGGAGCTAGCAACCGTGGTTATGAACTTATCACAACAGCTGCAACAAATGCAATACGCACAGGCTCAAATGCAAGCAGCAATGGGGATTATGTTCCAGGCAGCACATGCTACACCCATGCCGACTGGACAAGCCAGTGCAGCACCGGTGAGTAACCACCCAGCACCCCAAACACCTCAACCACCAGCTGCACAGATTCCAGTACCAGGTCCGGAAGCAGCTCAGGTTAATTATCAGTATCCACAACCTATGTTTGGGGCATACCCCCAAAATCAGTTGGATCACTCTCGACTGGTTGAGAGATTCTTGAAGATGAAGCCTAAGGAATTTAATAGTAAACCATCTGATCCTTTATGGCCAGCACATTGGATCAACGAGATGGAGAGAAATTTTCTTATGATGACTATTACAGAAGAAGAAAAGATATTATGTGCCACCTTCATGCTAAAAGGCGATGCACATCATTAGTGGAAATCGACCAGGACCTATCTATTAACCAAGCACGCCTTATTGACCTGGGCTATTTATAAAGAAGCTTTCTTTGAGAATTATTTTCCCCGAAACTTCAAAGATTCTATGGAGAAGGAGTTCCTGAGTTTATATCAGGGCCAGATGTCCATGGATGCATATCAACAGCGTTATGAGGAGCTGTTTTTCTTTGCACCACTTAGTATGCAAGAAGAAGACACTAAGACCCATAGGTTTGTCACGGGACTTAGAGGGAGCATCAGAGAGCATGTTCTAGGCTTGGAGAAGAAGGTATATAATGAAGCTGTGCAAATTGCTCGAGTTATTGAATCAAGCCAGAAGGAAAGCTATTTTACACAGAACAGAGGCATGAAAAGGCCAGCCGAAAATTCTTATAACGGAGGGAATAACAGGACATTTAAACCCTTCCGTGCTCAAGGCTTTGTTACTGCACCCAAGACTACCCCAGTAATTCAACAGCAGCCAAAGCCAAATTCTGAAGGTCCGAAATGTTATAACTGCAACCAAGCGGGACATATGGCAAGAGAGTGTCCTAAGCCTAAGAAACAGTTACATCAAGGACGAGTATATGCTGTTACATCCGAAGATGCTGCCGCATCACCCGATGTGGTCACAGGTATGACTGAAACCTTTTAAGTTGTGATAAGGCTCAAGTCTGGTGGGCAGGAAGAACCACAATCCCACGTCCTCCCCCTAATACCCTATTCGCACCAAGTTTGCTAAGGTAGAAGGCGATACGAGAAAAGTATTGGTTGTGGATATATCTAGGGCTCCACTCCCCTTCACATTCCACACACCACCTAAACATACACATGCCTAACATCCAACAATCCTAGCATATGAAATGCATGAATAGATAATAATAAGAGAAACAACTACATGGCATGTGAAATGCACAGACATCAAGCAATCATTTTAAACATAAACTTATTCACAAAGGCTTAATGTTCTTTAATTAATTAGAGTTTGGGGTCTTGTCCCTTACCTGACGCGTGATAACAATCCCACTCTGCGTCACAGGGTATTCTCACGTTGTCTACAGGTCCTACACAATCATATTCATAGGTTAGAATTAATTTATTAAGGTCACAGTTGGTCAGAACCTTGCCTGACCAAGCAAACAAGGCTCGGAAGCCATACCGGTCGCAGGTACCGGTCTCAGGGGTGTGAGACCACTATGTACCACCGGTATGTATACCGGTTGCGGTATATACCGGTTGCACATATGTGAGACCGGTATGTGCCTCCGGTATACACCGCAGGCCCATACCGCCGGACCTTGTGTCCAATCGGTTTGTTCCGCGGATTAGATCTGAGAACTCGATCTTGGATCTCCCTTTCCCATTGGTCATTGGCTTGGTTTTTAGGGTTTCTCCTAACCCATTCTAAGATTCAGATACTCTAATGGCCTTCTGGTTTTGACTAGAACGCCGTATCAATCCTAGATTAGATTTAAATAATAGACTAGGTTCATTGCAAGATCTAGGATTTTGGATCGCTGTGCCGCTTCACGGCTTCGTTCCGAAATCCTAATATTACTAAGAGTATAGAGCACTTACAGGTGGTGTTTTTCAGTTGGCGGCGTGCTCCTCCAATGGAAACCTCCATCCTGGGCGGCCTCCTCTTCCTTGCTCCTTCTCAGCTCTCCTCTAGATGGATAGGGTTTTGAGAAGGATCAGAAGGAGTGGTAATGTCTCTATTAATAGTGGGAGGCCGTTCATAGGAAGGTTTCCTGCAATTGGAAACATTCCAAGTTTTAAATCGGAGTGAGGGACCCACTGAAGTCCGTCTCCAGCCGAAACATTTTTTCACAGGTTCTCATACCTGAAAATTGAGTGGTTCGTCACCCGACTTTGCCTTCTGGTCCGGTTATGATTGGGAGACCTGTCATCATATAGAACCATGGATTAGACTGGGTTTTCAAAGTACGGTTCTTACAACTCTACCACCCTTAAAATAAATTTCGTCCTCGAAATTTGCATGTAAGTTTCATAATTCCCCCTCCCTTAAAAGAAATTTTGTCCCCGAAATTGGATGTACCTTCAGAGTAAAAAAGATGGGGGTATTCTTGTCGCATGGCATCCTCCTCCTCCCAAGTAATTTCTTCTACGTCCGGACTTTTCCAAACTACCTTGACATAGTGGATAGCTCGCCTTCGAAGCTGTTAAACCTTTTTACTAATGAGCTGGATTGGCACCACCTCGAAGGTTAAGTCTTCTGTTAAATCTGGGGGGTCTGCAACATGAATGTGCGAAGGGTGTCTCACGTACTTCTTTAGTAAGGACACGTGAAAGACGTTGTGGACACTAGACATCGCTGGTGGCAATGCAAGTTGATAGACCACTTTGCCACATCGGGATAGAATTTCATATGGTCCCACATATCTAGGACATAGTTTTCCTTTTCTGCCGAACCGCTTCAGTCCTCTTACTGGTGACACCTTCAAGAAAACTTTATCACCAATCATGAATTCAAGGTCTCGTCGCCTGCGGTCAGCATAATGCTTTTTACGCACCTGAGCTGTCTTTACTCGGTTCTTGATTTGATCTACTGCCTTGCAGGTTTCTTCTACAAATTCTGGTCCGACGATCCTTCTTTCTCCAACTTCATCCCATAATAATGGTGTCCAACATTTATTGCCATACAAGGCCTCATATGGGGCCATCTGGATCGTAAACTGGTAGCTGTTATTGTAGGCAAACTCAATGAGGGAATGCTTTTCATCCCAAGCCCCCTTAAAGTCGATAGCACATGCGCGAAGCATATCTTCTAGGATCTGGATGGTCCTCTCTGACTGACCATCCGTTTGAGGGTGGAAGGCTGTACTGAACTTTAGTTTCGTCCCCATTGCCTTATGTAGCCCCTCCCAGAACTTCGATGTGAAGCGTGGATCTCTATCAGATACTATGCTCTCTGGGACACCATGCAGTCTGACTATGTTGTCCATATACAATCTTGCCAACTTGTCCATGGTGTATTGCGGTCTGACTGGGATAAATCTGGAGGTCTTGGTAAGGCGATCTACAATTACCCAAACAACATTCACTGACCTTGGAGTCATAGGTAAACCAGTGACAAAATCCATGGTAATACAATCATCCTATTTCCATGCCGGTTCAAGTAACGATTGTAATAATCCTGCGGGCCTCTGTATTTCTGCTTTGACTTGCTGGCAGTTTAAACATTGAAACATATATCGGGCCACGTTTGCTTTCATACCCCTCCACCAGTATAATCTCTTTAGGTCATGGTACATCTTGGTGCTCCTAGGATGTACTGAATATGGAGTAGAGTGAGCTTCCAACATGATTTGGTTTCTGATTTCCAGATCTTCATTCTCAGGTACACATAAACGCCCATGATATCTGATTACCTTGTCTGCATCCAAGGTGAAATCAGGATTGGCTCGACCCTTTTCCAAATCTTCTTGAACTGTCCTGAGGTATGGGTCCTGTAGGACTGCTGCCTTTATTTCTTCCTTCAAGTCGGGCAAAATCTTCAATGCTGCAAACATAAGGGTAAACTGGTGTATCAACCCTTGCTCAATAGGATCATCTGCTGACTTTTTAAGAGCTGTTCTTCATCCTCTGATGAGCCAGGAACAGCAGCACACAATGCTGCATTTGTACTTGGTCCTGCTTCAGGGTTCGATGCCCATTTCCTGCTCAGCGCATCAGCTACAATGTTAGCTTTACCAGGGTGATACTGAATGTCACAGTCGTAGTCCTTGAGTAATTCTAACCACCTCCTCTGCCTCATGTTCAGGTCTTTTTGGGTGAAAAGATACTTCAGGCTTTTGTGATCAGACTTAATCTGAAATTTCTCACCATACAGGTAATGCCTCCAAGTCTTGATAGCATGAATGACCGCTGCCAATTCTAGGTCATGTGTAGGGTAGTTCTTCTCATGCTCTTTTAGTTGTCTTGAGGCATAGGCTATCACCTATTCTCCTTGCATCAGCACACAACCCAATCCTAAACCTGAAGCATCTGTATATAGTGTGAATGGATGGTCTGGAGCTGGAATAGTCAATATAGGTGCTGATACCAGTCTTGACTTCAGCGTCTGGAAGCATTTCTCACATTCTTCAGTCCATATGAACTTCTCTCCCTTTTTGGTCAACCTGGTGAGTGGAACAGCAATCTTGGAATAATCCTCCACAAACCTTCTGTAGTATCCAGCTAAGCCCAGGAAACTATGAATTTCAGCAACTGTCTTCGGCACCTCCCATCCTACTATGGCAGAAATTTTAATGGGATCGACCTTGATTCCTTCAGCAGACACCACATAACCAAGGAAGGCCACTTCATCTAATCAGAATTCACATTTCTTGAATTTTGCATAGAGCTTCTCTCTCCTCAGTCTTTGTAATGCTGCTCTTAGATGCACTGCGTGTGTTTCCTGATCCTTGGAGTACACTAAAATATCATCGATGAACACGATAATCGACGTATCCAACATGTCATGGAATACTCGGTTCATTAGCTCCATAAATGATGCAGGTACATTGGTCAACCCAAAGGACATCACAAGGAACTCATAGTGTCCATACCGCGTCCTGAAAGCTGTCTTGGGGATGTTTGCCTCCTTAATCTTGAGTTGATGATACCCTGACCTCAGATCAATCTTTGAGAATACACTCGAACCTTGTAATTGATCAAACAAATCATCTATTCTTAGTAGTGGGTACCTGTTCTTGATAGTAAGCTTGTTTAATTCTCAATAGTCCATACAAAGACGTACGCTACCATCCTTTTTCTTCACAAAGAGCACAGGTGCTCCCCAAGGTGAGATACTAGGCCTTATAAATCCCTTGTCTAACAGTTCTTGCAGCTGAGTTTTTAACTCTTTCAACTCGGTGGGAGCCATCTTGTAAGGTTCTTTAGACACAGGTGCTACCCCTGGTAGTTGGTCTATCACAAACTCAGTAGCTTTGTCTGGTGGCAACCCGGGTAGGTCTTCTGGAAATACATCAGGAAATTCTCGTACTACTTTGATGTCCTCCATTTTTGGCAAGTCAGCGGTCACATCCACCACTGATACGAGGTATCCTATCCCCCCTTTCTCTAAACACTTCTTTGCTTTTAGGGCTGAGAGTATAAGCTTTCTCTTTCTAGGCAGCCTAGCCCCTTTAAAGTTGAACTCTGACCCTTCACTGTCCTTGAACACCAACTTCTTCTCAGCACATAATAGGTTTGCTGAATGTTTAGATAACCAGTCCATGCCAAGAATGACATCGAAAACTGGCATCTCCAGTTGGAGTAGATTGGCTTCCAATTCTCGTCCTTCAATAAGCACTGGGCAAGGACCATAATATTCTTCTAATACTACCTCCATTCCCATGGGAGACCGAACTAACAGACTTGGCTGTAGAGTCTTGATGGGTTAATCTAGACTTTTTTCCGAATGACACTGACACAAAGGAATGGGTAGCCCCTGAGTCAAACAGGACTCTAGTGGGTAATCCTGCTATATTTACTGCACCTGATGTTTTTCAAATTCTCCCTTAGTTTCAAATGCACAAACAATTAATGCAACAGTTAAGGAGTAAGTATAAAATCATACCTGTAACCACATCTGGTGATGCGGCTGCCTCTTCTGTGGTAACAGCATACACCTTGCCTTGCTGCTGCTCCCTCTTTGGTTGTGGGCATGTTCTGGCATAATGCCCCACCTATTGGCAATTGAAACACTTTACATTAGGGTTCGGCCCCGTTGCCTATGGTGCCATTGTAAGAGCCGGTCTGGGAGGCACTGTGCTAGTTGGTGGCCTGAATGGACGGTATGGCCAGTTGTTTCTTCCACCTTGGGACTCAGGATTAGGCCTCTTCAGACCCCTATTTTGTGCGAAGAAACTTTCTATCTGACTGGCCTTGATGACTCGAGCCACCTTTACAGCTTCATTATATATATTTAACCCTCGACCCAGCATTCTCCAGTTGCAGGACCTTCTAGGCCTCCTCCAGTTATTGGACCATCTCATCCTCCTTCGGACCCAGTGATGAGCATGCTCATGGAGATCAGAGACACTCAGAGAGGCATCCTAGATACTCAGAGAGGGCTCATGGATTCTCAGCGAGAGATGGGTTAGGAGTTGGGGCATCTAGCTCGTAGCCAACGGGTCACGCAGGACCAGGTTCATTGGCTCAAAGAGGTGTACGAGCGGGACTATGATATTGCAGACCCGGTACCATCTAGGCCTGCTACACCACCATAGTTAGATGTAGTTTTTATTTTATTTTCATGTGGTTTATTTTGTTACTAGAGTAACTATCCGACTTGTGAACTGTACTCTATTGTTCACTTGTATTAAATTTTTTTTTATGAAATGGTTATTTGTTTTTCTTAATACTTCAGTGCTTATATTTGTTCTTCCATTAATAATATATTATGCATCTTTCTTAAGTCTTAAACAACAAGCAAGCTTATGGTGTGTTCTTATTAAAGTTTTTAATTTTCCTAACTCAGCTCATTGAACACAGTTCGATGCAGAATGATTAGCTGGACAGAGCCTAGGGCGCTGATACCAAGTTGTCACACCCCAATTCTGGCTGAACCAGAAGTGTGAGTGAACCAGCTCTAAACCACGGTTTACACCAGGATCTCAATAGACCGTGTCAACCAATCATTCCCAAGCAGTCTAATTTAATCAGAGATTAATACATAACAGCGGAATAAAAATAAATGAACTGAGATCTATGTGGTAATTTAAAATAATTATTCAACTTATTCCATCATCCACAAAATTTAAATAATAATTATTACAATGCTTAAACAGAAAATAAACCAATAACTGAGAGAAGACACAGAACGAGCACTCGCATGACGCATCTTGCTCGTCCTCCACTAACTGGGAGTCCAGGGTAGCCACCGTGCCGTAAGCTGGAGCAGTCATAAAGTCCTCCACCGTATACCCTGCATCAAGATCTGAAAAGAAATATATATATATATATATATATATATATATATATATATATATATATATATATATATATATATATATATATATATATATATGTATATATATTTTTGGGTGAACTCACAACTTAGCTCAGTAAGTACAAGACCAATGCAACATACAATATGCATGGGATAACATTATAATTTGGGTCAGGTATAACTTGCAAATATGCTATGGTAAGGTTTGGTAGCCACTGCACCTCCATGCACGAGAGTGTGAGCACACCCAACAGTCAGGCCCCTACTATACTACTGCTATTGCCCCACATCTATGGAGATAGGGCTCGAGTCTGGCGGGCAGGAGGAACCACAATCCCACGTCCTCCCCCTGATACCCCACACCGTACCAATACCTAAACCCCTACTGGCAAGGGCTTGCAAGTGGGTTCCATTTCTAACCAGTCCTAAATGTCAATACAATATCAATGGCCTTACCCCAGCACGGCTCCCTACGACATAGAGATAGGGCTCGAGTCTGGCGGGCAGGAAGAACCACAATCCCACGTCCTCCCCCTGATACCCTATTCGTACCAAGTCTGCTAAGGTAGATGGCGATGTTACCCTACCCCAGCACAACTCCTTACGACATAGGGATAGGGCTCAAGTCTGGTGGGCAGGAAGAACCACAATCCCACGTCCTCCCCCTGATACCCTATTCGCACTGAGTTTGCTAAGGTAGAAGGCGATACGAGAAAAGTGTTGGTTGTGGATATATCCAGGGCTCCACTCCCCTTCACATTCCACACACCAACTAAAACATACACATGCCTAACATCCAACAATCCTAGCATATGAAATGCATGAATAGATAATAATAAGAGAAACAACTACATGGCATGTGAAATGCACAGACATCAAGCAATCATTTTAAACATAAACTTATTCACAAAGGCTTAATGTTCTTTAATTAATTAGAGTTTGGGGTCTTGTCCCTTACCTGACGCGTGATAACAATCCCACTCTGCATCACAGGGTATTCTCACGTTGTCTACAGGTCCTACACAATCATATTCATAGGTTAAAATTAATTTATTAAGGTCACAGTTGGTCAGAACCTTGCCTGACCAAGCAAACAAGGCTCGGAAGCCATACCGGTCGCAGGTACCGGTCTCAGGGGTGTGAGACCACTATGTGCCACCGGTATGTATACCGGTTGCGGTATATACCGGTTGCACATATGTGAGACCGGTATGTGCCTCCGGTATACACCGCAGGCCCATACCGCCGGACCTTGTGTCCAATCGGTTTGTTCCGCGGATTAGATCCGAGAACTCGATCTTGGATCTCCCTTTCCCATTGGTCATTGGCTTGGTTTCTAGGGTTTCTCCTAACCCATTCTAAGATTCAAATACTCTAATGGCCTTCTGGTTTCGACTAGAATGCCGTATCAAACCTAGATTAGATTTAAATAAGAGACTAGGTTCATTGCAAGATCTAGGATTTTGGATCACCGCGTCACTTCACGGCTTCGATCCGAAATCCTAATATTACTAAGAGTATAGAGTACTTACCGGTGGTGTTTATCGATTGGCGGCGTGCTCCTCCAACGGAAACCTCCTTCCTGGGCGGCCTCCTCCTCCTTGCTCCTTCTCAGCTCTCCTCTAGACAGCTAGGGTTTTGAGAAGGATCAGAAGGAGTGGTAATGTCTCTATTAATAGTGGGAGGCCGTTCATAGGAAGGTTTCCCGAAATTGGAAACTTTCCAAGTTTCAAATCGGAGTGAGGGACCCGCTGGAGTCCGTCTCCAGTCGAAACTAGACATACCGGTCGCACATACCGGTCTGAGTGACTCAGACAGGTATAGTCAGACCGGTATACCCATACCGGTTGCACATACCGGTTGCACTAACCGCAACCGGTATGAGATTTATACATTTTTTCGCAGGTTCTTATACCTGAAAATTGAGTGGTTTGTCACCCGACTTCGCCTTCCGGTCCGGTTATGATTGGGAGACCTGTCATCATATAGAACCATGGATTAGACCGGGTTTTCAAAGTACGATTTTTACATGGGTTGTCCATTGAGGTTTCTTGGGTTGCTTTTCCTTGCTGAGGTTTCTTTTCTTCCTTTATTTTTTTTTCATTATTTTTTTTGCAAACCCCATCTTGGGTTGAATAAAGACTCCTAATATGGTGAGGATATTGCCAAAATTATGGTCCTATCTAATGGTCTAAAACCGTTAGGGGAAGTTCGAACGGCATGACTTTCATGACAAATGGGTAGTCTTACCCCACTGTTTAAGTTGACACCTACACGCATTGACAGGCGGGCAGCTATTTGAATCATCACTAAAAGCGACCTTAGGGAAATGCAGTCCCACACCAAAATTAAAAATGGTGCCGAATTATGTTTTCCTTTCTTGGAGATGTTCAGATGGAACACTCTCAACAAGCTACATCGAGATGTCGAATTAGTCGCGATCATATTTGGGCCTGAAACCTTTAAGTTTGTTGACAAGTATTGATGTTGAAGATCCGGGAGGACTAATGTGAAACTGTCCAGATGGGTCTACCATTGGGAGAGTGTTTGGTTGTTTATGTAGAATGGGCTTATCTGACCGAGAAGATCCCATTTTATTGGGTTGAGAAATGAAGGGCTTATTGGAACCTTGGGAAGCCGTCGGATGTAATGAATGACAGATAAGAATTCCAGCCAGATTCATGAATTTGTACATAAAATAATGACATGATCACGAGATACAATGCCATAAAAATTGATAATCAAAAGAAGGGCTTGTGATAGAGACTCTTTGGAAAGCCGTCAGATTAATAGACGGGAGAGAGTCTAATGCCATTGAGAAATCTTTCTCTGATGATGAAGAAGTGATGAGATCGTCTCCTATAAAGGCGGGATGTAATTGGCCAAAATCAAAAGTCCAGTCCAACATGCTGTGAGTCTCGACGAACGATCGAACTTGCTATCAGGCTTTGATTAGAACTACCATCCTCTTGAAGTGAGAGGGACAATTGGCTTACTTTCGAGCTCCAATGTCATTCAACATCTTACTATTTTCTTTTCTCTTTTTTTTTTTCCTTTTTTCTTTTGGATGTGGAGGCCACATAAAGCATAGCTTCGCTTGATCTCAAAGTTGAATCATGACTTTCAATATTAGATTTGAATCTTCTTCTTCCAAACATTTTCAATTAGATAGAACATCTTTGCCCCAGTTAGTACTCTGATCTTCTGTAAACTTCATGAACATTTGTGACTGCTCATTTAGTAGCTGATTTTATTTGAATGGTGAATCCGTATGCTGTCCTCTGGAAGTTAATCATCACTTTCTGTCTGATGTGACTATCTCCCATTATTGATGTAGATAAAACATAGGCTTGGATTTTCTTTTCTTATTTTTTTGTTTTTGTTTATTGGTATTCCTATGACCTTATTCTTTGATTTTGAGATTGATCATTCATCATGTATCTCTTGCTTGCAGATGATGTACTTTGTAAGAACTTTGAAATTTTTATCCTTTTGGTGGCACATCTGTCCTCCACTCATTTGTACTGATTGGCTGACCTGTTGATATGATCTGTTACCATCTAATGCTTCCCTTGGAATCTTTTCATATGTAGAACAAATGGCAGCTTCTCCAATACATGTGTCTTGAGAGTACTCTTGTGTCTCCTGATTGATCATTTAAAGCTTTCCCAGACGGGTTGGACCTTTCTTTCTTAAGAGGCCAAGTGGCGTAGAAGTTCAAAAGATGGCTCATCGTTTCAATCATCTTCAGAGTTAGAATTGACTGTGCACGTAGAATAGGAGGATGTATGAAATTGGGAGGAAATGTATAGAAGAGACAAAGCACAGAGATTTAAATCCCAAACGGGTGATTTTCTTTTACTTACAGGACAGATTGGACTAGACTTGTCAACAAGCATATCAATCTTGGACCTAGACATGGATGACCTATCAAATACCGATAATAGAAAGTTGAAACAACCAGTTCGTCCAAGGGGCTTCAGTTGGGCATAACGCCTTCGACGACCACCTTCAATCGTTGTGGGAATAAATCATCCTTCAGACCTCTAACAGCAGGACTCATCATGCCCCTTTATCAATAGGTGCAAGATACCTACCTTTTAGGGTTCCATACAATTCTTACCCTTTTTTTTTCTAGTTTGGGATCCATTCATAACTGGACTGTTGCTTTTTAAGTTCAAGGTTATTTTGGTTCATGCCCCAGTTTGGGGTTCAATGGATTCATCGATGGACCACTTCTAGTTGAGTTTAAATCATTTTAGCTTGTGACCCAGCTTGGGGAGCAAGGGGTATCGCCATTGCACCACACCATTTTAAGTCCAAGATTAGACTAGTTTATGCCTCGGCTTGGGGGGTTCAATGGATTTCTTCATTAGACCACTCTTAGTTTGGGTCCAAGGTTAATTTGGTTCATGCCCCAGTTTAGGGCATAATGGCTTTCCTCATTGGACTATACTCAATTTGGGTCCAAGGTCAATCTGGTTCATGACCAGCTTAGAGATCAATGGTTTTCCTCATTGGACCACACTCAATTCGGGTCCAAGGTCAATTTGGTTCATGACCAGCCTAGGGCTCAATGGCTTTCCTCATTGGACCGCACTCAATTTGGGTCCAAGGTCAATCTGGTTCATGCCCAACTTAGGGCTCAAGGGCTTTCTTCATTGGACCACACTCAATTTGGGTCCAAGGTCAATTTGGTTGATGCCCACCTTAGGGCTCAAAGGCTTTCCTCATTGAACCATACCCAATTCAGGGCCAAGGTCAATCAGGTTCATGCCCCAATTCAGGGGTTAAGGGTTTCATCATTGGACCATTCCCTAACTGTGATTCTGGTTCTTATCCTAGCCTAGGGCACATTAGATCTCATCTTTGGTATACCCTACTGCTTGGGAAGATTCCATTCCTTCTCTTTGAATAATAAGAAATATGAGGGCAACTCTTTGGATTCTAGCATTTCCTTGGCCAATGGGGCAGAAATGCCCGAGATGGGATAGCACTATCATAGCTGAAGGTTCATGGTTTCCTGATGACTCCAGAATCTAGAATTGATCTTTACTGACAGGTAATGAGGAATGCTTCTCATTCACCATTCCTGACGAGTAATCCTAACTTGTAGCACTGGGCTATGATGGACATGGATTGGGCTCTAATTGACAGAGCCAGAGATTGATTTTGAATTGGTCTCCGATTGATAGAGACAAGGTTAACTTTGAACTGGTCTTTAATTGATAGAGATCAAGATTGACTTTAAATTGATCTCTGATTGATAGAGATCAAGATTGACAGTCATGGACTGGGCTCTAATTGCTAGAGGCAAGGATTGCTTGAGTTGGGCTCCGATTGATAGAGGCCAAGGATGACAATCATGGATTAGACTCTAATTGCTAGAGATGATGGATTGATTGAGTTGAAATGACTAAAAATCTTTTCGATTCCTTCATGAAATGGAACATGGACCAGATATAATGGTTGAACAGGCCTAGAGGCTAACTCATGCTCACATTGAGTTCATATGAATAGAATCTTTCTTAGTTTCAACATGAATTAGAACCTGAACTGGAGTTGATGGTTGGACAAGCCTAGGGGCTAATTAAATTCAAATGAGTGGAACTCTTTTTAGTTCGAACATGAATCAGATCCTGAACCAAAGTTTATGGTTGGACCGGCCTAGTGGCTAATTGAATTCAGATGAATCAGAACTTGAACCATAGTTGATGGTTAGATAAGCCTAGTGGCTAAATGAATTCAGATGAATGGGACTCTTCTTAGTTCCAACATGAATAAGAACCCTAACCAAAGTTGATGGTTAGATAAGCCTAGTGCCTAATGAATTCAGATGAATGGAACTTTCCCTAGTTCCGACTTGAATCAGAACCCTAACCAATGTTTATGGTTGGATAAGCCTAGTGGCTAATTGAATTCAGATGAATGAAACTTTTCATAGTTCCGACATGAATCAGAACCCTAAACAGGAGGTGAAGGGAGAAAAGCCTAGGGACCGAATGACTCCTCCATTTTAACATGATCTGGGAGGTGATGATTGAACTTGCCTAGGGGTTAAACCTTTCTTTAATTCTGAGATGAACAAAAAATGGTGGTTAAACCTGGGGCTGAATATTTCTTTGATTCTGAGATGAACTAGATGTGATTGAATCTGCCTAGGGGCTGAATCTTTCCTTAATTCTGGATGACCGAAATGATGATTGGACCTGCCTAGGGGCTGAATATTTTTTTTTGATTCTGAGATGAACTGGATGTGATTGAATCTACCTAGGGGCTGAATCTTTCCTTAATTTAGAGGTGAATCGAGAATGGTGATTGGATTTGCCAAGGGATTGAATCTTTCCTTATTTCAGAGTTGAATGGAGAACAGTGATTGGATTTGCCTAGGGGCTAAATCTTTCCTTAATTCTGAGATGAATTGAGAACAGTGATTGAATTTACCTAGGGACTGAATCTTTCCTTAATTCATAGATGAATCGAGAACTATGATTGGATTTGCCTATGGGCTAAATATTTATTTAACTCTGAGGTAAATCAAGAACGGTGATTGGATTTGCCTAAGGGCTGAATCTTTCCTTAATTATGAGGTAAATCGAGAACTATGATTGGATTTGCCTAGGGACTGAATCTTTCCTTAATTCTAAGGTACAATGAGAATGGTGATTGGATTTGCCTAGGGACTGAATCTTTCCTTAATTCAGGGGTGCATTGAAAACTATGATTGGATTTGCCTAGGGGCTGAATCTTTCCTTAATTCTAAGGTACATTGAGAACAGTGATTGGATTTGCCTAGAGACTGAATCTTTCCTTAATTCAGGGGTGCATTGAGAAAGTGTTTGGATTTTCCTAGGGGCTAAAACTCTCCATGATTATGAGATGAATTGAATATGATATTCGAGTAAGCCCAAGGATTAACTGTATAGAATATTGTAAACTTTTTCAGGTATAGGTGCTTGTCGCTGCCTAAACTAAATGCTCTATTGGACCAGATTGGCTGAGTTACTGATGGTGTTCTGAAATCTGGTTGCCTCCTTTCTTACAAAATTTGATGTTCAATCAAGATCTAGATTCATGGCTTCCATTGATAAATTTAGAAAGATAATATGGATGGATCTCAAGGTGGGAGATCAAGATAATTCCCTAATTGTAGGGGCCTCTTACCCTAAAAGGGTCGATATAGTTGCAGTTTGATTCTCTTTTCCAAAGGCATTAAAACCCAATGGAGAAATATCAAGATTCTAGACATCTAGAGGAGTGGAAGAAGTCACATGCACAATCAAAGATGACTTAACCAAACAAAGTTAGCTCCCTCATAAGGGCGATTGGGTAAACATTATCTGAGTTAATTTAATTGAATTTGATTAAGTCATGTGTTCAGTCTTGGGACCTCATGATTCCAAAATGGATAATCAGTGGTACCAAGGTCTGGCCAATTGGATTACCGAATTCGATGAAATTGAAGCGGATACATCAATCCGTCGTCCTTATTAGGGATGGTTAGCAAAAGCGGTTCATGGATGAACAAACTAGTAAATTTCTTCTTGACCATGGTATCTATGTCTTGATAGGGATTTTCTATTCATTTTTTCGAAATCGATGTGTTAATAATGAGAGATTCGACACATCGAGCTTACTTAATGGAGGGTGTATAGTGACCATCTACTATGGTGTAGAATAGGTATATACATACCTCATACTCCCAATGGGTGAGAGTTCAAGATGTTCATCGTGTAGATTCTAACATGTTGGCTAATCGAGGACAAAAATGGGAAAAAATTCGACGTCTCAATCATTGATGTCATGGTTAAGCAGATTTTACTGGGTTGGTTCAGGGATGAACCAAAAATAACAATCATTGGGCTACAATCTGGTTTAGGACAGAAAAGGCCACCTTGACAAGGACGGGGTAACCTATCACCAAATGCACGATGAATAATGGGCCCCCAATCCCTTTATATACTATGTTGCAAAGATCCAAGCAATGTGGAGTAGCATAACACATTCTCAAGCGGACCCAAGAAACGCTCGTTAGTGGCTGCTCGTCAATCGTGGTCTCACAAAGTACAGGCCAAGGTTGTGTGTTTGGCCTAGCGGGCTGCCCCATATGCATGGGACCCGGTTCGGCTACTCGCACGAATGTGTGACTGAACCCATTTCCCCCAAAACAATATGATACAAGCATAAATATAGTATCATAAGAGCTAGCATCCAATTCACACGAGGAAAGTTTTCATTTAGGAGTTTGACGTTTATATCCCCAGTGGAGTCGCCACTGTGAGGACAAAAATGGAAATCTTTGAAGTCTCCATCTAGATTAAGGTCTAGGACCTTGGAAAAAGTGAAATATCACCCTAAGGTAAAACTTCGATTGACTCATGACCCTTAGATTGGATTTCTGGTCCATCAGAGATTGGGTAAGTGTCAGGTAACGATTATGGAAAGGGGTTAAGCATCCAAACCGCCCGATCGAAATCGGTCTCCTATACCTTTCCTATGCTAGCCTCTATCTATTAAATCGAACCAAACCAAGTGGTTTGATATCATTGAACCGAATCTATATCCATCAGATTGCCTACGTATCACAGAATTATTTCAAAAATTAGGTTCACCATCGTAGTTCAGGTGTGATTAAAGTTTATGGATGTGATTTATGCTTGTGCATGATTAAGTTCATTGTTTAAGTTAAAGTTTATGCTTAAAAGGCTGAGAAACCCTATGGGTTAGGATCTGGATAATCCATGTGGACTGATAGATAGTCCTAGTGGATCTAAGAATAACCCGATTTGGGTCAAAATATAGATAACCCATTCTGGGTTGGAATGTGGATTACCCTATCTGGGTTGGAATGTGTATAACCCTATTTGGGTTAAAATATGGATGGATATCCTAGTGGATCTATGGATAGTCCGAGTGGACTAAGGTTTGGATCCGAATTTGAGATTCTCCCAAATAGCCTACGTATCCTAGGGTTTGCCCTAGGAATCAGAATCCACGTAGTTCGGGCTGGATAACCCTATTTGGGTTGGAAAATGGGTAAATATCCTTATGGATCTATGAATAGTTCGAGTGGACTAAGGATGTGGATCCGAATTTGGGTTTCTCCCAAATGGCCTACGTATCCTAGGGTTTGACCTAGGAGTCAGAATCCGCGTAGTTCGGGTATGATAACCTTTTTTAGGTTAATGATTGAGAACCTATTCTAGGTTTAGGGTTGAGAACCTGTTCTAGGTTTAGGATTTAGAACCTATTCTAGGTTTAGGTTTGAGAACCTATTCTAGGTTTAGGGTTTAGAACCTATTCTAGTTTAGGGTTGAGAACCTATTCTAGGTTTAGGGTTTATCGAAGGGTAGAATCTTCCTGAATTACCTATTATTTCCATTATGCCCTTCCCAAGAAGGTGGGTGTCTAAATGCACGTCCCCACACCTAATATGTTTGCTAGATGTACAGATATGGCAGTTCGACTAGGGTGCAACATAAATTAAATTATTACCAAAAAAAAAAAAATATTTTAAGCATGACATGTATGATATTTATGGTAACTACATATAGTAAGATTATGAAAATCTCCCTCATATGGCATGTATTGCAAAATAAGGCAAGAACCTAATATGGTAAGACCTAAGCATGGCAAGGTCTAATATGGCAAGATTTAAGCATGACAAGATCTAATATGGCAAGATCTAATATGGCAAGATCTAATATGCATCTATAAATCAATATGGTAAGTACCAATCATAGAATGCATATATGACATGAATTTTTCAAAAAAGGAAAGATCTTATATGCTATTTTCTAAGCATAGTAAAACTTAAAAATAATAATTATTAAGATTTTACTAAAATATGATAAAAATTTATCTATTCTAGAAAAAATAGCAACACATGGAATGTGGTAAACATGGTATGCACAATCCAAACAAAGCATACGAATACTCCAAATATAGCCATTTATCCAAATATGGCAGAATTCACTTAAACAATCATTGATGTTATAATGAATGAGACATCAATGAAACCTTTTTTTTGAAAAGTGCAAAATTATAAACAAAAAAAACATATTTTCAATGTTTTCGGAAAAAAATTGTAATTTTGATGAAAAAATTTGGGAAGATTAATAACTCAAAACTGTCAAAATTGTGACACAAGGTTTCAGATAATGGACAAAACTATGAACTGTGTTCAGATTTTGTCACATTACACAAGAATGACCATAAGTAGGTCTTCTGAAACTCAAATCAAGCTCATATTTTTCTCATAGAATGATGACTTAATATTTTATATTTCATATGAAGGAGTTAAATCCCAAAAGAAAGCAAAAACAGGTCAAAGATATGCCCTAAGGCCGAACATGTGCACTGATCAAATCTGTTTCAGATTTTTGACCAGTTGCACTATAAATTCCAAATAAAATTCTATTCTTAATAAAAATTAAATACAAACATATGTCTGTGTAGATAACTGTCTGATCTAAAATTTCATCAAGAAAAACAAGTTAAAACAGTATATTGTCTTTGTGAAAAATGATTCTTTTCAATCATGCAAATCAGTACATCATGACAGATTCAAAATCAGATCACTATGCACTTAAAAATTGATATCAATTCAATAAAAAATTGAAAAAATACAAAACCAATGCCATTTCTTAGAAGACTTTCATGTCTAAAAATTAAAAATTAAGTGGAGTTTCTGATTATGGCCATAAGACCCTCGTCTAGAGACTTTCTGATGGAGGATTGCATTACATCCGAGAAAAACAGCAATGTCAAAGACAAATTTTTTTGATATATTTTCCCAAATCCAAATGGAACGAAATTTTTAGGGTAGTCTTCTAACATATCAGAGAGACTCTCATAAAAATTTGATCTTCAAAATCTTAGAAAAAATTCATGTGATGTACGTCCTAAGTTTGAATCCTAAATCTGGAAATTTCAGATTAGAAAATCACTTTATGAAATTTGCAAAAAACATCAAACATCATTGTATATCATTCAAAAATTCATCATTGAATAGCTTAGACAAATTATCATTCATGAAAAATACTAGACATAGGCACCTAACATTAACAAGCATGTAATAGAGCATTCATGATTCAGATTTCCTAGAAATTAGTCTTTTTCAAGCAAAATTGGCATTCGAGCATTCTAACGACCTCTTAATTTGTTTAGAGTACTAACCTTGTGCTCAGATTGAGAAAACCATCGATGTAGGATGATTGAAGGTTGTATCAATCCCTTTGAATGCAAATCCTCCTTCTCCTCTCTTTTGCTTCTCTCTCTTTTCTCTTTCTCTCTTTTCTTCTTCTCTTTTCTTTCTTTTCTCTTTTCTTCTCTCTTTCTTTCTCCCTCTCTCACGTTTTCTCTCTCTCACTCACGTCCTCCTCTCTCTATCATGTCCTCCTCTCTCTATGGTCTGAAAAAAGGCTTTCCTCTCTCTTCTCTTGGCCTATTTATATTTTTTCTCTCCTCTTCTAGAAGATCCTTCTTTCCTTTCTTCTTTTTCTAGAAAATCTTTTTTTTTCTTCCTTTTTTCTTCTTTCCATTCTTCTCTTCCTTCCCTTTTCTCTTCTCCCTCTCTATTCCATACGTTTTCTTCTTTTCCCTCTTCTAGAAAATCTTCTCCTCTTCTTTCCTTCTTCTCTCTTCCTTCCTTTTCTTCTTTTTCTTCTAGAAAATCATTTCTTTCCATTTTTTTTCTTTCCTTTCTTCTCTTCCTTCCCACGTTTTTTCTTCTTCATTTCTTTCCTTTTTCTCCTTCTTCTTCTAGAAAATCCCTTCTCTCTTTCCTTCTTCTAAAAAATTCATTATCTCTTTCCTTTCTTTCTTCTTTCCTTTTCTTTACCCTTCTTTTCCTTCCCCTTTTTTTCTTTCTCCCTCTCTTTTCACGTTTTCTTTCTTAGAAAACGTTTCCTTTTTTCTTTTTTTTTTCTTTTTCTTAAGAAAACGTTTCCTTTTTTCTTTTTTTCTTTTTCTTCTTTTTTTTTTTTTTTTTCTTTCCTTCCTTTTCTTTTTTTCCTTTCTCCCTCTCTCTTTCACGTTTTCTTTCTAGAAAACGTGAAGGGGATCTTTTTTCTTTTTTTTTCTTTTTCTTTTTTCTTTTATTTCTCTTTTTTTTTTTTTCTCCCATTCTCTTTCCTATGGCCTCTCTTTCCTCTCTCTTTCCACGGCCTCACTTTCCTCTCTCTTTCCTATAATATATATATATATATATATATATATATATATATATATATATATATATATGTACAATAATATATTATAAATAATACACATATAAAAGGAATGCATGCATATAAACTGACATAACTTGATCTGGATTAGTCTGGGTTGGGCCAGGTTAAGTTAGACTAAACTGGATTAAGCTGGTTTGGACTAAGGTTGACATTTTATAGTCCATTTCTGTCACCCTTCCATATGAAATTTTTTGATAGCATCTATTCCTAATTTTCTACGTTCACTTTGTAGAACATTAAAAATGAGAAATATTGGAACTTGAATCACCTCATTTGGAAATAAAATGGTCAACTTATGAATTTTTGAAGTTTAAGCAGACCAATTATTGATAATTTGGCTGACCATTCTGCATGGGATCCTTCGGAGACTTCTACCGGAAATCCTTTACGTCCACTTTGTAGAGTACTGAAAATGGAACATAATGAAACTGAAATTACCTGATTTGGATATGGAGTGACCAAAATATGAATTTCCGAAGATTAAACGACCATTTCCATGTATAATTTTGCATGGGACCTTTCAGAGACTTCTACCCGAGATTTTTTACGTCCACTTTGTAGAACATCACAAATGAAGATATGAAACTTTGAAGTTCTAATGATAATTTTGCATGAAAGCTTGCATGGGACCCACTGGTGACTTCTACCTGGGATTTTTCACGTCCACTTTGAAGATGATTGAAAAAAAGAATATTGGGCTTTGAATCATCTGATTCAGATATTAGATGACCAAGATATGATGTCTTGAAGTTTGAATGATAATGCATGCATCATACAAAAATTACGTAAATGCCCTTGCACTTTCAAACTACGATATCTTCCTTGTTTGACGTCATTTTGAAGATAATTTCACGACCTATTCATCCAAGTAGGTAATATCCAATGATTCTACTGTGGGATTCATTAGAGAATCACCAATTTTTGGGTTAAAGGCCAGAAACCTGCCATATTGGTTCACTTATGCTGAGGGTGGCAAAAATGGGGTGCTTACACCAGGATAATAAAGAACCATGTCGACATTCAAACCATTGCATCATAACTAATAATTAAAATATATAAATATCAATGGAAGTCTTTATTAATGAACTGAGAATCTATTGTGATAAATAATAAATAAATTTAATTATTCTGATGTCGACCAAAAAATTAATAATAATATCCATTATAAGTTTTATAATCACAAATACCAAAATGAAACCCTAAAGATAAATGCAGTAGTGGCACTTGCATGATGAGTCATGCTCGTTCTCCACCATTTACACATCCATAACTGCTATTCTTCCAGACAAAGGTACATTGACATAGTCATCCATAGTACAACCTGCATCATTTGAAACTAAAAAGAAGATGATATCATGGAGTGAACTCACTATTTATCTCAGTGAGAAACAAAACATGCAACAAGAAATATGCATGTGATAACATTCAATCATTGGGTCTGATAAAGTTTGCAAAGTGCTATGGTAAGGATAGGCTACAACCACACCTCCATACATGAGAGTATGAGCACACCCAACGGTTAGGCTCTAACCAAAACCATCGTCACCCCACAACAATCATTACGAGATAGAGATAGAGATAGTGCTAGAGTCAAACGGTAGGCTACAACCAAACCTTTAGCACCCCCTTAATACCCTACCCCGTACTAGTACATATACCCCTACTAGCAAGGGCTTGCAAACTGGGTTCGTCATTAACCAATCGTAGATGTCATCACGAATGTATCTAAGGCCCTACCCTAGCACCCCTTAATATGAAACAAAGGTAGAGCTAAAGCTTAACGGTAAGGTTATGGCCAATACCGCCAGCCCTCCCCCCTAATACCCTAGCTCATACTAAGCACGCTAAGGTAGATGGCAATACGACGATGTCAGTGTGATGAACTGTTCAAGGCTCTAATCTCTCTCCACCTAGCACACCAACCACATACAAACACATGCCTATCCTCGATTACATCATAACAGGAATAAATAATATGCATGAAGAATAAATAAATATTGGATGACATGTTATATGCATAGTACAAGCAAATCAATACACACAAGGTAGTTTGTTATTAACCAATTAGTTTGGGATCTTGTCCCTCACCTGTTGAGTGATTTTAACACTTTCTGAGACATTGAAACTATCCTTGCTTTGTTATGAGTCGTAGACAATCAATAGGATTAAACTAGATTTAATTCTAGCAATTTATTGTTCGTCGGATTCACTGTTAGGACTGGCAAAAAGTCACTCCGAACATTATTAGGTCCCATGTCCGGTGTGGCATAATGTCCGATCGAACATCACACCGGACAACCCTGAGACACTTCCCAAGAGTGTCTGGGGCTGTATTTGGTGTCACTCTAAGTGCCACCAGTCAACCTCCAGGTTGTTCTTCTATCTGTGTTTTCCTTAGAGTTGATCCTTCGGCTCATGCTAGGCTTTATCCTATACCATTCTATGGTCGAAAACATGTTTGGGGTTTGGGTTCTTCATTGTAACCCTAGTAACTATGGTTTTCGATGTAGGTTTCTTGTCAATGAATCATGATAAACCCACGTATGATCATGGAGTTGGAATAGGCTCACGATCTTTGGTGGCTATGATCTCAATCCATTCATAACCTAGTCTTCTACAAGGATGGGGAGATTGATCGTTGGTTTCATGATGGCAAAGGTGGAAACCGACGATGAGTGCACAGTCTGCTTTTCTTTTCTTCTCCTTCACAGTCTTCTCTTCTCCACAGCTCCTCTCTTAAATCAGCTTACAACTTCTTTTAGGGTTCGTGGTGGGTCCAAAGAGTGAGAGAGAGTGGGAAAATAAAGCTTATATAAGGGAGTAATGTCCTATTGTAGATCCTCTCCCGTTTAGGAGAGTGACTACACAAAGTAGAAAACTTTCCTATTCTCAAACTCTATTATGAGTTGATCCGATCGCTTGTCCGGTAGCACAACCAGCAAGACCGAACAACCTCCACCAGTCAGACCAGACAAAGTTAAAGTTGTTAGTTTCATACCTTGAATGCGTGGCCTATGATTCGACCATTTCCTTTTTCCCGGTTATGATGGGAAGACCTGTCACGACACGTTAACTCATGTTAGACTAAATTAGTTGATTGCGGGTCTTACAACTCCCCCTAAAATAAATTTGGTCCTCAAAATTTGAACGTACATTCTTAATTCTTTTGCATTGCAGCTTTTTCTTCCTAGGTGATCTCTTCCATGTCTTGGCTTTTCTAGGTTACTTTGACAAAAAAGATATCCCAGTTTTAGAGTTTTTGTACCTTTCGACTTGTGATTTTGGTTGGCATAACTTTGAATGTCAGTTCCTTTATCAGGTCTGGAGTATTTGCAATTAATATGTGCGATGGATCTCTGATGTACTTCTTCAGTAGGAAAACATGGAATAGATCATGCACGCTTGACATTAATGGTGGCAATGCAAACTAGTATGCCACATTGCCGCTTCTTGCTAAGATTTCATAGGGTCCCACATATCTAGGGGAAAAGCTTTCCTTTCTTACCAAACCATTTCAAGCCCCTCATAGATAATATTTTCAGAAACACTTTATCACCTACATCCAACTCAAGGTCTCGGCACCTGTTATCCGCATAATTCTTTTGTCAGACTTGAGCCATCTTACTCTTTGCTTGATCTTATTTACCACTTGACAAGTTTCCTCAATGAATTATGGCTCAATGATTCTTTTTTCGCCAACTTCATTCCAAAATAGAGGTGTCTGACATTTCCTACCGTACAATGCCTCGTATGGTGACATTTGAATGGTAGCTTGATAGATATTATTGTAAGCAAACTCAATTAGTGATAAATTTTCATCCTCAGCTCCTTTAAAATCAATGGCACAGGCTCAAAGGATAAATTCTAAGATCTGAATAGTCTTCTTCGATTACCCATCTTGTCACACCCCAATTCCACACTGTTCAGAATGGTGTGATGAACCGGTAGCAAACCAACGGTTCAATCAGGATCTCAAATAGGCTATCCCCGCGTTATCCAAACTCACGCACATCCATAATCACAATCAGAGTAAATACACAATAGCGGAAGTCTTATAGTAATATGAACTGAGAAACTACAATGATATTAATAATTTAATAGTAAATTATTCTGTTTTAAACTAAGACATAATTAATTATCAAATACATGTCTTAATAAATCCAATAAAGAAACCTATAAAATATCTAATCAAATACACACGAGTTGCACTTGCAAGAGGAGTCGTGTGTATCCACTTCAGCTTCAGCTTCCATCGCTGCCGCGTTCCCGTACGCAGACGCATTCATATAATCTTCAATGGTATAACCTGCATCATCAACTAAAAATATTCGACGTCGAGGGGTGAGCACACATCACGGCTCAGTGAGTAGCCAAAACAATGCAACAATACATATGCATGCAAATATCAATTTATATCTTTGGTCTGGTATATAAGTTTGCAATATGCAATAGAAAGGTTTAGGTAGCCAAAGGTCGCATTTATTGATCCCGCCTCTATACACGAGTGTGTGACATTACCCGAAGATCACGTTTATCGTCAACTCACATGCACCCAATCATGAACATTATATAACAAAGGTTACGTTTATTGCTATATAGTGCCATACCAACACGTAAGCCCCTGTTAGCGAGGGCTGCAAACTGGGCTTGCAACTAACCAATCCTAATGCCAAAAAGTGTATCCAAGGCCGCACCCCAGCATCCCTCAGAATGTCCATAGAGATAGAGCTAAGGCCCCCCGGTAGAGTCAGAGACTACAAGGACCGAGACCACCTCCCCTGACACTCTACAACATAATAGTTCTACTAAAGTAATGGCGATACGACGATGCCAATGCACAAGACTTGAGTTAGAGATAGAGCTAAAGGGCTGAGACCCGCCAAAGGTTAACGTTTATTGACGTCCTCATCACACCTCCCCTGATACTCGCTCGCATCAAGCACATCAACCACACACATACAAGCACATGCCTATTCCTATCATCATCATCATCATCATGTTATAAACAATAAAGTAAATATGCATGAACAAGTAATAGAAATATTGGATGGCATGCTGTATGCACATTACAAACATATTCGCATAGAATCAAGCATGGCATAGGACTCAAGAAAATAGAAAACAGTTTGTTATTAACCAATTTAATTTGGTGTTCTGTTTCCTCACCTTAGCTTGCTAATAGATACTTTTCCAAGCTTTAGAATCACCTTTACAGTGTTATTGTATTGCTAGAAGCCCTAACAAAGTCGATAGAATTTAATTATAATTTATTCAGAATTTAAAAACCATGCTGTTAACTGAGGGTCGGAGGTAGGGTCGGAGTCAGGATCGACCCTGGGTGCGACCCTCCCTTAACTCTGAACTTCCCGAACACTGAGGGTCGATGGTCAGGAACACCTAGGGTCGGATGGTATTCGACCATCGGTGCGACCCTCTGTGCACTTTGGTCCAATTCCCTCTCTTTGATCCATTCTTCGTGTTTGGGGTCCTATGACTTGCTTCTACATTCCATTAAACATTCATTCCATGGTCTGGAGCCTTGTATAATCCATCTAAATAATTTTCATGCATTCTCCTATGGTTTTCCATGAAAACCTAACCATAGATTGATGGTTTGGGTTTCTCCGAGATCACACTCTCAACAATAACTAACCTAAGGTCTGTAGAAACTCATGGAATTAGTATCCATACCTGAGAAGATTAATTTTTCTTTGAAATTCTTCTCTTTAGGCTTAATTTCTCTTCCTTCCCTTTCTTCTTCCTCTTTCCTTCTCCTCTCTTTCTCTCAATTCGATTAGGGTTGTGAAAGGAGTGAAAGTGGCTTAGGGACGTCCTTTAAATAGAGTAGGAACATCCTAAATAAGTCCCTCTGAGATTAGGAAAGAATCCCAATCGAAAATTAGGAAATTTCCTAATTTCCATATTTGGCAGAATCGGAGGGTCGATGGGAGGGTCGATGATCCCGTCGACCCTAGGGTCTTAAGCTGTCCGACCCACCCTTCAAAACTCCACCCTTCAAAACTGAGGGTCTGACTTTCTTTTTTTGGGAGGTCTGACCCTGCTTAGCTGGGTATGCGACCCTTCCCCTATTTTAAGTGTTTTTGGGTCGATTTGATACCTGGGATCTCGATCTCCTTCACGCCCTTGGTCCATTTGACCCGACCATAATGGATAAACCTGGTTCAAGGTGGTAAGACCGGGTTAGATTGGCACGGGTCTTACAACTCCCCCCAACTTATAAAAATTTTGTCCTCGAAATTGTACGTACCTTCTGAATCAAATAAGTGAGGGTATTGCTTTCGCATAGCATTTTCTTCTTCCCATGTAACCTCTTCCATGTCTCTACTTTTCCATGTGACCTTAACATAGTAGATATCTCTGTTGCGTAGATGTTGAACCTTTCGACTAGTGATCTCTGTTGGTGTTACTTCAAATGTCAAATCATCTGTCAATTCTGGCAAATCCACTGTCAAAACATGCGTTGGGTCTTTGACATACTTCTTCAATAGGGAAATGTGAAATACGTCATGCACACTTGACATAGATGGTGGTAGTGCTAACTGATAAGCTACTTTTCCACGCTTAGCTAAAATTTCATATGGCTCGACATATCTTGGACTTAGTTTCCCTTTCTATCCGAACCTCTTCAATCCTCGCATAGGCGATACCTTCAAAAATACTTTATCACCTACTGCAAACTCTAGATCTCTTCGTCGAGTATCTGCATATTGCTTCTGACCGTTCTGAGCTGTTCTCACTCTTTCCTTGGTAATGTCGACCACTCGACAAGTTTTTTCCATAAATTCCGGTCCAACAATACTACGTTCTCCAACTTCATTCCAAAACAAGGGAGTTCGACACTTCCTGCCATACAGTGCTTTATAAGGTGACATCTGTATAGTAGCCTGATAGCTATTGTTATAAGCGAACTCGATCAGTGGTAATCTTTCGTCCCATGATCCCTTGAAATCAATTACACATGCTCGTAGCATATCTTCTAGAATCTGAATTGTACGTTCTGACTGTCCATCTGTCTGTGGGTGGAATGCAGTACTGAACTTCAACGTTGTACCCATAGCCTTTTGCAATCCTTCCCAAAACTTGGAAGTAAATCGTGGATCTCTATCGGACACAATGCTTTCTGGAACACCATGTAATCGAACAATATTATCCACATACAGCTTCGCTAACTTTTTCAGTGTATACTGAGGTCGTATAGGTATGAAGCGAGCTGTTTTAGTCAGACACTCCACAATCACCCAAACTGCGTCAACTACTCGAGGAGTCAATGGTAGTCCCGTGACGAAGTCCATAGTGATACAATCCCATTTCCATGCTGGTTCCGGTAATGGCTGTAACAGTCCTGCGGGTCTTTGTCGTTTGACCTTTACTTTCTGACAATTTAGGCATTGAGACACGAACTTGGCTACATCTACCTTCATTCCCCTCCACCAATATAGTTTCTTCAGATCATGATACATTTTTGTACTTCCAGGATGTATCAAATAGATGGTATGAGCTTCTTTCATCAGTTGGTGTCTAATGTCCAAACTTTCTGTTTCAGGAATACATATTCTTCCTTTGTATTTCAGTAATTTCTCGTCATCCAAGGTGAACTCAGGGTTAGTCCTACCTTTCTCAATATCTTCTTGTATTGTTCTCAGATAAGGATCTGCTTTGATAACTGTCTTCACTTCGTCTACTATATCCGGTATAATCTTCAATGCCGTGAACATATTCAAAAACCGATGAATAAACCCTTGGTTGGTTGATCCATCCGTTGTATCTATCACATACTACTCGCTGCCGTGATTGAATACCCTTCCTGGGGTATACATTGCTGCGGTCGTGCTAACTTCTCCTTGAGATTTTATCATTGCTTTTCTACTTAATGCATCCGCTACTACGTTCGCTTTTCCAGGATGATACTGGATATCACAATCATAGTCTTTCAGTAGTTCCAGCCATCTTCGTTGTCTCATAATCAACTCCTTCTGATTAAATAAATAAGTAAAACTTTTATGGTCCGACTTAATCTGAAATTTCTCTCCATATAAGTAATGTCTCCATATCTTGACCGCATGTACTACTGCCGCTATCTCCAGATCGTGAGTGGGATAATTTTTCTCATGCACCTTTAAATGTCTTGAAGCATAATCAATTACTTGCTCTCCTTGCATAAGCACACATCCTAATCCCAGTCCTGACGCATCAGTGTATAAGGTAAATGTCTGTCCTGGAATAGGAATAGTCAAAATTGGGGCAGATATCAATCTGGTCTTCAGTGTTTGGAAACTCTTCTCACATTTATCGGTCCATACAAACTTTTCACCTTTCTTAGTCAAACTGGTGAGAGGTACGGCAATCCGAGAATAGTCTTCTACGAATCTCTGATTATAACCAGCTAGACCCAGAAAACTTCTGATTTTCGAAACGCTCTTTGGTGCTTCCCACTTTACAATAGCCTCGATCTTGCTGGGATCCGCTTTGATTCCTTCAGGGGATACTGCATGGCCTAGGAATGTGACTTCACTTAGCCAAAACGCGCACTTTGAAAATTTGGCATATAGCTTCTCTTTCCTTAAACGCTGTAGGGCTGCGTTTAGGTTCTTGATATGAGTTTCCTTGTCCTTGGAATATACCAATATGTCATCAATAAATACTATAACCGACGTATCCAACATATCGTGGAAGACTCGGTTCATAAGTTCCATGAACGTTGCCGGTGCATTAGTTAATCCAAAAGACATAACCAAAAATTCATAATGTCCATATCTGGTCCTTAATGCTGTCTTCGGAATATCACCTTCTTTAATCTTCAACTGATGATAGCCTGATCGAAGATCGATCTTAGAAAATACTTTCGCTCCTTGTAACTGATCGAACAAGTCATCGGTCCGAGGTAGTGGGTATCGATTCTTGATTGTCAGTTTATTCAACTCCCGATAGTCGATGCATAATCGAACGCTACCATCTTTCTTCTTTACGAACAACACCGGTGCACCCCATGGAGATATACTGGGTCGAATATAACCCTTGTCCAGTAGTTCTTGTAGTTACACCTTCAGTTCCTTCAGTTCCGTAGGAGCCATTCTATAGGGTGCTTTTGATACGGGTGCGGCTCCGGGTATAAGGTCTATCACAAACTCCGTGGCTCGGTCGGGTGGTAATCTGGTTAGTTCCTCCGAAAATACGTCAGGATAGTCCTGCACGACATCAATATCTTCCATTCGTGGCGCTTCCTTGGTTAGCTCGACCACGGATACTAGATACCCGATTGCCCCTTTCTCAAGGCACTTCTTAGCCTTTAGTGCTGAAAGTATGAGCTTGCGCCTCCGGGGAAGTTTGGTTCCCGAGAAACTTAATTCTGCTCCTTCTTTGTCCTTGAACGTTAGTTTCTTTTCGGCGCATAATAGATTTGCAGAATGTCGAGCAAACCAGTCCATTCCCAAGATGACATCAAGTGTGCCATCTCAAGTTGTATCAAGGTTGCATCTAAAGTCTCTTCTCCAATGAGAACTGGACATGGTCCATAACCTTTCTCTAGTTCCACTTCTAACCCCATCGGTGATCGTACAAGTAATTTGTAGTCTAATGTTTTGATGGGTAATTTTGTCTTCTTTCCAAATGACACAGATATAAATGAATGAGTAGCTCCGGGAATCGAAGAGTACTCTGGCGGGTACGCCATTTATAGGTACAATACCTGTGATTTATCTTTACTTAGTCTACATGCTCATTCAATGTAATTATAACTTTAAAAGTTTCAGTCATACCTGTGACCACATCGGGTGATGCGGCCGCATCCTTGGACGTAACAACATATACACGTCCCTGATGGAATTGCTTCTTGGGCTTAGGGCACTCCCTTGCCATATGTCCCGGCTGGTTGCAGTTAAAACACTTCAGGACTTCAGAGTTTGGCTTTGGCAGTGGTTGAGCTGCTGAAGTAGTCCCGGTTGCAGCATTAAAATTATGAGGACGGAAAGGCTTATATGTCTTGTTATTGCCTCCGTTGTAAGAATTTCTGGCTGGCCTTTTGATGCCTCTGTTCTGAGTAAAATAACTCTCCTTCTGGCTCGATTCTATAACTCGAGCGATCTGGACAGCTTCATTATAAATTCTCTTTTCTAAGCCCAGAACATGTTCCCTGATGCTTCCTCTCAGTCCCGTGACGAACCTATGGGTTTTGGTATCTTCTTCTTGCATACTCAGTGGTGCGAAGAAAAACAGCTCTTCATAACGCTGTTGATATGAGTCCACAGTCATCTGTCCCTGATATAGGCTCAGGAACTCCTTCTCCATCGAATCTCTGAAGCTCCGTGGAAAATATTTCTCAAAGAAGGCTTCTTTATATATAGCCCAGGTTAGTAGGGCGTGCTTGGTCAGTAGATATGCCTTCGTTGATTTCCACCAATGATGTGCGTCACCCTTGAGCATGAAGGTGGCGCATAGTACTTTCTCTTCCTCTGTGATAGTCATCATGAGGAAATTTCTCTCCATCTCGTCTATCCAGTGTGCTGGCCACAATGGATCAGACGGTTTGCCGTTGAATTCCTTGGGTTTCATCTTCAAAAATCTCTCCACTAGTCGGGAGTGGTCCAGCTGATTTTGGGGGTTTGCCCCAAACATGTGGTGTGGATACTGGTAATCACCCTGAGCTGCTTCTGGAACTTGCACTGGAATCTGTGCAGCCGGTTGCTGAGGTGTCTGATGAGCGGGGTGGTTACCTACCGGTGCTGCATTGGCTTGTCATGTGTGCATGGGTGCAGCCTGAGTGGCTTGAAACATAATTCCCATGGCAACCTGCATCTGAGCCTGCGCGTGTTGCATCTGCTGCAGTTGCTGTGCCAAGTTCATCACCATGGTTGTTAGCTCTGGTGGTGGAGGTGGCAAATTTGTAGGGTTTTCCGGTTCTGGATTACCCGGTGCATAGTTATTTTCTTGACTAGTCTCCTCCACGGGTGGTGGTGGTGGGACTGCATTTCGGGTCTGTCGGGTTACTCTACGTCCAGACATGATTCCTTTCGGTGATTGGTGGTGCCTGAAAATTATCAAAATAGGTGAGAAGTCATTCATATTTCATGTAGGCACGCTAATCGATAATCAATTCCAATTCTAGCTCATTATATAAAAAAAATACTATCTTTTCTATGCAGGGTCGATGGTGAGGGTCGATGGTATGTCCGACCCTTGGTATCCGACCCTGGGAATAACCTATTCTTCCCGAGAGCTGAGGGTCGATGCGAGGGTCGATGGGTGTCCGACCCTCAGTTCCGACCCTTGATTTTCTGTCAGATTCCCGAGAGCTGAGGGTCGATGGGAGGGTTGATTCGAGGGTCGATTGTGCTAGTTGAATTGTCCGACCCTCGGACCAAAAATCAGATTTTTAAGGTCCGATTTTGAATCATTTCTTACTATTCCTCCTCTGTTTCGACTCGTCTCTCCTCTCTGAGTTGCTACAGTGCTACTCCACTGTTGTTGGTCGATTTTAGTCCGAGTTTCGACGTCCACGTCATCCATACAGGTATGTTCTCTCATTTTTACCTGTTTTTAGGTTTTCTTTTCTAGGTTTTCGTCCATTTAACTCGTATTTTTCAAATTAAACTTTTTTCAACCGTAAAAATTCGATTTTTATTGGGGGCTTTTGTTATTGGTGTCTCGAGGAACAAAAGCCCTTAAAATTTTTTGAGTTTCATCGGTTGGTTATCGAGAAACTAGAAATTTTCTCTTTTTGCCCTAATTTGTCAACATTTTTTATTTTTTCTTGAATTTCTTCAAATTAGACATCGTCAGTTAAAATTTCCTACTGTATGTGGGTTGTAGGATGTATGTTAACCTACGTAAGTTCTCATGCCCACCTGTATGGTGAGGAATGGGGCTTTATGGTCAACTTACGTCGTTATTAAATCAAGTTTTGGATTTTTATCCTATTAACTCCTTGTTTTCCTTCTCTTTCTTATTTTGCAGATACCACGGCTCGTACTAAGGTACCCTGAGTTCGTGATCCTCTTCGCTTCCGTTCCAATGAAGCCAAGGCACGGTATGCTGACTATGCCCGTAAGAAGGTTGAGGGTGGTCGTATGGTGAACTTGGCTGAGTTAGCCGTGTTCAACGTAGAGGGAGCCTTTGGTGACATGGGGTGGCTTCCTGTCATTACATACGACGCGTGCACATGCCCGGATTTGGTGCGTCAGTTCTATTGTAATCTCCAGGTGGTAGGGAATTACAATGACGTTGAGCATGGTCAGGAGTTGTGCATCACCAGCTACGTCAAAGGGGTAGATATCTCCTTCGACTATCGGCAGCTGGCCGACTTGTTGGGAATTCCTTATGATGGCCCCATGGTGTACTAGGCGCCTGGAGAGCCACAGTTTGTTGAGATGGAGATGAGGGCAGCGATCGATAATCAGTTGCTCCGTCCTGATCGTTGGCAGATGAGAGCTTGTTACTTGCGTCAAGCTCCATGGGTCTTCTGTAAGATTATCCAGCATAATCTGATTCCGCAGAGTGGGCGCTATGAGAGGGTTTCTTAGCTGACCCAGTTCCTGATTTATAGCATCTGCAGTCGCCAGCCCGTCTGTCTTCCATACATCATCATGCGGACTATGATTAGTGCTATATTGTCCGGTCATAGGGGTCTACCCTATGGGTGCATGATTACAGTCCTACTGACCCATCTAGGGGTTGACCTGGTGGATGAGAAGATCCAGGAGAAGACCTTCTCGTCGCCTCTAGATTGGGAGGCAATCTGCAAGATGGGTATGCTGGATGCCCAGGTTAGTGATGAGGAGAGGAACGCGATGGTGCGCCCTCACACTCGTATCGAGATGGCTGATGCCGAGGCTACTGCTGCCGTTGCTAGAGCTCGTGTGGATCCTGTCGACGATGACGACCGTACGTATATGGATGTCGACTCGATACCACCGCCTTCACCTACACATGCGGCTGGTGTTGGCACTTTTTCTACGGCGGACCCTGTACCTGAAGCTGGTCCTTCGCATGCGGCTGGTCCTTCACTTCCACCTTCTGACATGATGGAGATGCTGCAAGAGATCAGGGAGGCTCAACACAGATCTGATATGAGGATGGAGGAGTTGCTAGACGCCCAGCGTATGAGGGTGGATGAGCTGTTATCGGTCCAGCGGGAGCCTGATAGGAGAGTAGCCGATCTTGCAGCTAGTCTCCAGACGACCCAGACCCAGGTGGCTTGGTTGACTAGGGTCTATGCTGAGGACTATGACCGAGATCGTGAGGCACCGCCTCCTCCTTCACCTCCAGCTTCATGATTGTATTTATTTTCTTGTACTACAGAGTAACTGTACTCTTTTTTGGTTATGTATATACATTTTGTTTCTCTCTCTCATTGTATGTAACTTGTTTCCCCTTTTACAGATGCATTATTCTCTTTTTAAATTTGATCTCAATCATCACTTGTGCTTACAGTGTGTTTATATTAAAGCTTTTACCTTTATCCTATCTCAGTTCACAATGGTCTTGAATGTATGTCAGTTCGGCGGGCAAGGCCTGAGATGCTCTGATACCAAGTTGTCACACCCCAATTCTGTACTGTTCAGAATGGTGTGATGAACCGCTAGCAAACCAATGGTTCAACCAGGATCTCTAATAGGCTATCCCCGCGTTATCCAAACTCACGCACATGCATAATCATAATCAGAGTAAATACATAATAACGGAAGTCTTATAGTAACATGAACTGAGAAACTACAATGATATTAATAATTTAATAGCAAATTATTCTGTTTTCAACTAAGACATAATTAATTATCAAATACATGTCTTAATAAATCCAATAAAGAAACCTATAAAATATCTAATCAAATACACACAAGTTGCACTCGCAAGAGGAGTCGTGTGTATCCACTTCAACTTCAGCTTCCATCACTGCCACGTTCCCGTATGCAGACGCATTCATATAATCTTCAATGGTATAACCTGCATCATCAACTAAAAATATTCGACGTCGAGGGGTGAGCACACATCACGGCTCAGTGAGTAGCCAAAAAAAATGCAACAATACATATGCATGCAAAAATCAATTTATATCTTTGGTCTGGTATATAAGTTTGCAATATGCAATAGAAAGGTTTAGGTAGCCAAGGTTCGCATTTATTGACCCCGCCTCTATACACGAGTGTGTGACGTTACCCAAAGATCACGTTTATCGTCAACTCACATGCACCCAATCATGAACATTATATAACAAAGGTTACGTTTATTGCTATATAGTGCCATACCAACACGTAAGCCCCTGTTAGCGAGGGCTGCAAACTGGGCTCGCAACTAACCAATCCTAATGCCAAAAAGTGTATCCAAGGCCTCACCCAGCATCCCTCAGAATGTCCATAGAGATAGAGCTAAGGCCCCCCGGTAGAGTCAGAGACTACAAGGACTGAGACCACCTCCCCTGATACTCTATGACATAATAGTTCTGCTAAAGTAATGGCGATACGACGACGCCAATGCACAAGACTTGAGTTAGAGATAGAGCTAAAGTGCTGAGACCCCCAAAGGTTAACGTTTATTGACGTCCTCATCACACCTCCCCTGATACTCGCTCGCATCAAGCACATCAACCACACACATACAAGCACATGCCTATTCCTATCATCATCATCATCATCATGTTATAACAATAAAGTAAATATGCATAAACAAGTAATAGAAATATTGGATGGCATGTGCACATTACAAACATATTCGCATAGAATCAAGCATGCCATAGGACTCAAGAAAATAGAAAACAGTTTGTTATTAACTAATTTAATTTGGTGTTCTGGTTCCTCACCTTAGCTTGCTAATAGATACTTTTCCAAGCTTTAGAATCACCTTTACAGTGTTATTGTATTGCTAGAAGCCCTAACAAAGTCGATAGAATTTAATTAGAATTTATTCAGAATTTAAAAACCATGCTGTTAACTGAGGGTCGGAGGTAGGGTCGGAGTCAGGATCGACCCTGGGTGCGACCCTCCCTTAACTCTGAACTTCCCGAACACTGAGGGTCGATGGTCAGGAACACCTAGGGTCGGATGGTCATCGACCCTCGGTGCGACCCTCTGTGCACTTTGGTCCAATTCCCTCTCTTTGATCCATTCTTCGTGTTTGGGGTCCTATGGCTTGCTTCTACATTCCATTAAACATTCATTCCATGGTCTGGAACCTTGTATAATCCATCTAAATAGTTTTCATGCATTCTCGTATGGTTTTCCATGAAAACCTAACCATAGATTGATGGTTTGGGTTTCTCCGAGATCACACTCTCAACAATAACTAACCTAAGGTCTGTAGAAACTCATGGAATTAGTATCCATACCTGAGAAGATTACTTTTTCTCTGAATTTTTTCTCTTTTGGCTTAATTTCTCTTCCTTCCCTTTCTTCTTCCTCTTTCCTTCTCCTCTCTTTCTCTCAATTCGATTAGGGTTGTGAAAGGAGTGAAAGTGGCTTAGGGACGTCCTTTAAATAGAGTAGGAACATCCTAAATAAGTCCCTCTGAGATTAGGAAAAAATCCCAATCGAAAATTAGGAAATTTCCTAATTTCCATATTTGGCAGAATCCGAGGGTCGATGGGAGGGTCGATGATCCCGTCGACCCTAGGGTCTTAAGCTGTCCGACCCTCCCTTCAAAAATGAGGGTCTGATTTTCTGTTTTGGGAGGTCTGACCCTGCTTAGCTGGGTATGCGACCCTTCCCCTATTTTAAGTGTTTTTGGGTCGATTCGATACCTGGGATCTCGATCTCCTTCACGCCCTTGGTCCATTTGACTCGACCATAATGGGTAAACCTGGTTCAAGGTGGTAAGACTGGGTTAGATTGGCACGGGTCTTACACATCTGTTTGAGGATGAAAGGTTGTGCTAAAGTCAGCTTCATTCCCATAGCTGTTAGTAGTCCTTGTCAAAATTTAGTGGTAAAGAGAGGATCTCTATCTAACACTATACTCTTAGGTACACCATAGAGTCTTAACAATATTGTTCACGTACTGTTTAGCCAGTCTCTCCAAAGTATACTGAGGTCTTATTGCAATGAAATGAGCTGTCTTCGTAATGCGATCTATAATCACCCAGACTACATCAACTGATCTAGGAGTCAACGATAATCCTGTGATGAAGTCCATAGTGATGCAGTCCCATTTCTATGCTAGCTCCTGCAACTGTCATTGTAAACCTACTGGTTTCTATCTTTTGGCCTTTACTTGCTGACGATTTAAACATTGAAACATGTGCTTAACCATGTTTGCTTTCATTCCTTTCCACTAGTATAATTTTTTCTGGTCATGGTACATCTTAGTACTTTTAGCATGTACTGTGGAGTAGAATGGGCTTCTCTCATTATTCTATTTCTGAGGTCTGATTTTTACTTTTAGGTATACACAACCTACCTTTGTATCAAAGTATCTTCTTTGTATCCAAGGTAAAGTCAGGGTTTGGTTTACCTTTCTCCAAGTCCTCTCGTACGGTTCTTAGATGCGGGTCTTGTAGAATAGCTACTTTTACCTCATCAATCAGATCTGGTAGAATCTTCAGTGTAGCGAACATGAGTGAAAATTTGTGAATTAACCCTTGCTCTATCGAGTTTTTTAGAGATTCCAATAAATGTTGTACCACTTTCTTTCCCGAAGCTAGTACTGTGAAGCACAAAGCTGCATTTATACTAGGTCCTCTTTCTGGCTTGAGTATTACTTTTCTGCTCAATGCAATAGCTACTACGTTGGCCTTGTCTGGATGATACTAAATTTCACAGTCATAATCCTTTAAGAGCTCTAACCACCTTTTCTATTTCATGTTCTGCTCTTTCTGAGTAAAGAGATAGGTAAGGCTTTTATGGTCAGACTTGATCCAAAATTTCTCATCGTACAATTAGTGTTTCCAAGTCTTGATTACATGCATTACTACTGCTAACTCTAGGTCATGTGTAAGATAATTCTTTTCATGCTCCTTCAATTGCCTTAAAGGTGTAGGCAATCACTTGTTTACCTTGCATTATAACACATCCTAAACCCAACCTGGAGGCATTTGTATATAGAGTGAATGGTTGCCTTGGTGCCGGAATGGTCAAGATGGGAGCTAATATCAACTTCAACTTCAAAGACTGAAAACACTCTTCACACTTGTTGGTCATAATGAACTTCTCTCTTTTCTTGGTTAGCTTTGTAAGAAGAACTGTGATCCTTGAGTAGTCCTCTACAAATCGTCTGTAGTAGCCAGCTAATCCCAAAAAACTCCTTATCTCTGCAACATTCTTAGGTGCTTTCCACTCTACGATTGTTGTGTTCTTGCTAAGGTCTACCTTTATCCCTTCTGATGGAACTACGTGACCCAAGAAAGTCACTTCGTCTAACCAAAACTCATACTTCTTGAACTTGGTGTAGAGCTTCTCCTTTCTTAGCCATTGTAAGGCTGCTTTAAGATGTGTTGTATGAGTCTCATTGTCCTTGGAGTAAACCAAAATATCAGACTATGACTGAGGTGTTCAACATGTCATGAAACACCCACCTCATAAGGTCCATAAATGTTGTAGGGGCATTGGTCAATCCAATTGACATAACCAGGAACTCATAGTGTCTGTACCTGGTTCTGAATGCTGTCTTAGGGATGTCACCATCCTTGATCTTTAACTAATGATACCCTGACCAAAGATTGATCTTAGAGAACACCTTTGCACCTTGCAACTGATTGAATAGGTCATCGATCTAAGGTAATGGCTATCGGTTCTTGATAATGAGATTGTTTAATTCTCGATAATCTATGCACAAGCGAACACTGTCATCCCTTTTCATGAACAGCACTGGTACTGCCCATGGTGATATACTCAGGCCTATAAAACCCTTATCGAATAACTCCTATAGTTGAGTCATCAGTTCCTTCAGTTCTATAGGAGCCATCCGGTAGGGTGCCTTAGAGATTGGTGCTGACCCTGGTAGGAGATCTATCACAAACTTGGTTGCTCGATTTGGTGGCAAACTAGGTAAGTCCTCTGGAAACACTTCAAGAAACTCTCACAATATATTTTGATGTCTTCTATCCATGGTGCTTCTATGGTAATGTCCACCGTGGATACAAGATAGCCAGTTCCACCCTTCTCAAGACGCCTCTTTGCTTTGAGAGCAGAAAGGATGAGCTTATGCTTCCTTGGCAGTTTGCTTCTAGTGAAACCAAATTCTGTGCTGTCTTTGCTCTTGAACGATAAAATCTTCTCGGCACATAGCACTTTGCTAAGTGTTGAGCTAACCAGTCCATTTCCAAGATAATGTCAAAGTCTTCCATCTCGAGTTGAACTAGGTTTACTTCCAAATCCCATCCATCAATTCGAATCGAACACGGTCCATAGCACTCATCTAACACTATCTCTAGTCCCAAAGGAGGTTGTACTAGTAAGCTCTGGTCTAAAGGTCTGACCGGAACGTCCAATCTCTTTTCAAACGAGACGGACACAAAAGAATGGGTGGCCCCTGAGTCGAAGAAAACTTTGGTAGGTACACTGGCTATATTTACACTACCTGTAGTTATAACTATCTCTTAGTCTATATGCTCACACAAGTATACTGTAAATAAATTAAATCATATCTATAACCACATCAGGCGATGTGGTTATGTCTTCTAAGGTCACAGCGTACATCTTTCCTTGTTGTAATTGCTTCTTGGTTTGTGGGCATGTCTTTGCATAATGCCCCATCTAGTCACAATTGAAACACTAGATATTTCTAGCTTGTCCACCTTCTTGTGGTCCATTTATTGGAGCAGTCTTAGCTGGTCTTGCCGTTGTTTGTGGCCTAAATGGTCGAAAAGGCTATAAGTTTTCCCCCAGTTGACGTATCAGTGTTAGGCCTTTTCAGTCTACGATTCTAAGCAAAGAAGCTTTCCTTCTAGCTGGACTCTAGAACTCGTGCAATTTGCACTGCCTTATTATAAATACTCTTTTCCAAACCCAGCATGTGCTCATGTATGTTGCCTCTGAGCCCATGGTAAATCATCGGGTCTTGGTGGCCTCTTCTTGCATGCTGGTAGGGGCAAAGAAGAACAATTCCTTGTACCTTTGCTGATAGGCATCTATAATCATCTGTCCCTGATGCAGATTGAGGAACTCTCTCTCCATCTGATCTCGAAAGCTTTTAGTAAAGTACTTGTCGAAGAACGCTTACTTGAATATGGCCCAAGTCACTTGAGCGTGCTTGGTTAACAGATAGGTGTGGGTGGAGTTCCACCAGTTGTTTGCACCTTCCCTCAGCATATAGATGACGCACAGTACATTATCGTCTTTCATGCACACCATCATACTGAAACTCTTCTCTAACTCTTCTATCCACTGTAGTGGTCACAACAAATTTGATCCCTTGTCTGAAAAGGTCTGAGGTTTCATCTTCAGAAATCACTCCACTATTCTTGTTAGGTCATTCTGCCATGGTGCATTCATCCCATACATCTGTGGCTGATATGGGTACCCTCCCTAGTAACCACCTTGATATCCACCCTGGTACCGTCCTAGTTTGTTCATCATTGGGACCTATTGGTGTTGTTGCTAGGCTGCTGGGAGGGTATTACTACCAACTGGTGCCATATTATTTTGCCCTTGGGGTACTGGTGTATTGTTGATAGTGGTAGGCATGGTAGTTCCTAGTGCAGTTCACAACTTTAACAACTCTCGCTCTTGTTCCTGTACTTGATGGACCAGGTTGGTAACGACCGTGGCCATATCTCCTGGAGGTGGTCTAGGTAATGTAGTCTGTGTAGCCTGGACGGTTACCCCTTGGTTTGTTTCTATCTGATTCTCATTGGTTGGTACCTACCTAGTCTAGTTATCTGTTCCAGTCTTGGTCTCGTTTAGTGGTGGGGTTGAGTTACAAGCATTTTGACTGTCTTTACGGGTACAACTTGCCATTTTAGTCTAGTAGTACCTAGAGGATTAGTAAAATACGACCAATATATATGAGACAATTTTACGGAATAATTCAAAAATATACAATGTTAGTCCCATACAATGCATATGAAACAAAATTCCCAACTTGTATTGAGCAGCTAAATTTTCTAGACAAAACACTCATATAAGAAATTTTTTCGGTTGCGCTTGACCGGTTGCAGGTCTGGGATACCTTATCTAACCAATCATCCCACAGGACATATTCAAAAAGTTTTAAAAATTTGTCTATGTGGACTATCCAGTATGGCTCGACTGTAGAATTGTCCGATCTGACATTGTATCTGAGAGGGTCAAAGTTTGTCTAGTTGCACTTGGAAATCGAAAAGTCTGACCAGTCAAGCAAAAATTGCTTTTAAAACCGTGATTTGAGTCATTTTTCTTTATTCCTTCTTTTTTTTTCTTCTTGGCTCCAACCCAACTCGGCTCTGGTGAAATTCTAAAGTCCCTTCAGTCAACTTTAAGCATTTTCTCTAGTCAAGGTCTCCATCACCTTCCCAGAGGTAAGTCACTCCTTCCTAACCTCTCTTTTGGGCATTTTCTAGGGTTTATATGCTCTTTTTTAGTTATTCTTTAATTAAAAAATTTTCAACCATAGAAACTTTTTTTCTTGGTTTAGAATCAATATTGGGTCCTTAATAAACAAAAGTCCTCAATCAATTTGGGGTTTCATCGGTAGTTTCATTGAAAACCCCAAATATTTCAAACTTTGACCTAGGTTTTTTTTGAAAAATCCCAAATTTTGATTTTTCTTTAATTTCATCATAATTCATTCAATCATGGAATTGTTTTGATTTGTTTGGATTTGTGCCTCATTATGTAAGTCCTTCTGTCCATGAATTGGGCGAGTTTTAGGCTTTGTGCTCATTTTACTATGCTGCAATTTTTAAAATTTTGATTAACTTCTGCTTGTTTTGGCTTGATTTTGTTGGTCTAAAACATGTCTAGACACAGAGCACTGGCCAAGAACGTCCGTTCTGGTTCTTGATGTCCCCCCCCCACTTACTCAACTATATGATGGGTTCCATTTCCGTTCGGCAGAGGCAGAGGCATGGTACCCCTGGTTTCAAGGAAAGAGTGTAGAGGCTAGGCTCTACGAACCTCCAGCAGTTGCACCAGTTCAATGTGGAGGCAGTGTTTGGTACTGTAGGTTGGTTGCTAGTGATCTAGTATGACGTAGCCACCCTCCTTGACTTAGTACAACAGTTTTACTGTAACTTAGAGTTGGAGGGCAACCCCAATGATTTTGTTAGAGGCAGAGAGCTCCACATCACCAGCAGGGTAAAGGGGGTCTAGATCACTGAGCAGCTGGTTACGCTATTAAGCATCTCTAGTATTGGAGAGCTGGTTTATTGTGAGTGAAAGAGCACAAGTATTTGACTAAAGACCTTCGCCAGATCGTATGGAGTTGATCCTTTAGTCTGGCTACCCTATGAAGGCGGCCAACCCATCACACCTCAATTCTGGTCGAATCAGAAGTGTGAATGAACCATCATAGATCCAACGGCTCAAGCAGGATCACATAGGACCGTGCCAACTATCAAACCATATATATCCACATCACAATTAGAGATAATAAATAATAGCAGAAGTTTTTATTAATATGAACTGAGTGTCTAATAAGAAATAAATAAATAAACCATTTATCCAATGTTAACTAAAATATACTTTAAATATCTCCTACAATTCCATAGATCCTAATATGAAAATAAATCACTAAGCATAAACATAGTGGAAACACTCGCATGATGAGTCATGCTCCTCCTCCATTACATGCATGTCCAGAGCTTCCATGTGTCCATATGATGATGTATTAACATAGTCTTTGATAGTGGTGCTTGCATCATCAGCTAAAAGAATATGATATCGTGGGGTGAGCTCACAACTTAGCTAGTGAGAAAACAAAACAATGCAGCAAACATATGCATGATGTCATATTCATATATTTGGTTTGGGTTAAGTTTACAATGTGCTATGACAAGGATAGCCAACCACCACACCTCCATACACGAGAGTGTGAGATGCCCAATGGATCACACACCGCCATTGCTCCATAACATTCAATATAAGATAGAGATAGAGCTAGAGCTTGATGGATCACACACCGTCAGCACCCCCTAATATGCTACCCTAGACCAGTACGTATGCCCTTATTGGTGAGGGCTTGCAAACTGGGTTCGTGACTAACCAATCCTAGATGTCATCAAAATGTATCCAAGGCCTTACCTGATCATCCTTCAATATGCCCACAGAGATAGAGCTAGGGTCCGTCGGAGAGCTAGAGCCACACACTGTGATCATCCCCCTTGATACCCTATGACGTACTAAGTTTGCTAAGGTAACAGGGATATGATGATGTCAGTGTGGTGAATGATTTGATGCTACAACCTCTCCCCATCCAACACACTGACCACACACAAACATATGCCTATCTTCATCATCAATATCATAATAGAAATATAAATAAATATGCATGAAAGACATATATAGAAATTATTGGATGACATGTAAGATGCACAAATAAACATACAGATCATGGCAAGAAACAGTTAACAAAAACGTAAAGGGTAGCTTGTTATTAACCAATTGGTTTAGGTCTTGTCCTTCACATGTGAATGATGTTCGTTGCTTCCCCAAGCCTTAGAAACTAGCTTGGGTTAGTGGAAAACCTAAACAATTAATAGACTTTAATTAGAACTCGATACCGTCAAGTTATAGTAATCAGACTCACTATCTGGTCTGGTATTTATGCCTTCCAGATATTGTCCGATCGGGTAACTGGTCTTGCGTTGGCTGACCAATTAGCCATCCAAACAAACTCTGTCATACTTCTGGAGAGTGACAAGTCGCCTATCCGGTCAAGCATCTAGCTGACCTGTAAGACCCTTACCAAACTAACCGGCCTTACCACCTTGTACCAGGTCTACCTATCATGGTCGAGCCACACGGACCAAGTGCGTGAAGGAAATCACAAAACCAGGTATGAATTTGACCCAAAAATAGTAAAATAGAGGGTAGGGTCGCATGCCTAAATAGGTAGGGTCGACCCCACCTCAGCAGGGTCCAACCCATGACTTTTGAGTCCTAGGGTCGGATGACTTGAGACCCTAGGGTTGATGGATTCTGCGACCCTAGGATCGACCCTAGGCAAACTGACAAAAACCAAAAATTAGGAAACTTTCCTAATTCAAAGGGAACCATTCCTAAACTCGTTGGGATGTATTTTGGGAGATTTTCCTCTATAAATAAGACGTCCCTTAGGCTCTTTTACTCCTTTTGAAACCCTAATTGAAAGTGAGAGAAGAGAAGAGAAGGAAGAGAAGGAAAGTTAGAGAAGAAGGCTAAGGAGAAGAGTTTCAGAGGAATCTCTAAATTCAGCAAGACTAAGGTATGAAAACATTCTCCATAAATTATGTAAGACCCTAGAATAGTATATAAAGAGGGTAGGATCTTGGAGAAACCCAAATCATCCATCCATGGGATGATTTCAATGCAATCCATGGAGGGAATCATGGTAAACAAAGTAAAGGAAGTAACTTGGAGTTTAAGCCATAGAACAATCATAGAATGAATCATGAAAGTAAGCCAAAGGATCCAAACATGAAAGAGTGGACTGTAGGATGAAAAGTCGACACAAATTACATCTGGTCGCACTTAGGGTCGATTGGTAACCGACCCTATCCGACCACAGGATCGACCCCTAGCTCCGGGGAAGTCCAGGGAAGCTATGGTCGCACCTAGGGTCGATGGATAACCGACCCTATGATCGACCCTATACCCTGGGGTCTCAGATACCTGCGACCCATCCTACGACCCTAGCTTTACAGCAAGCTTAAAACTGTCGGAATGAATTCTAATTAAGATCTATCGACTTGTTAGGTTTTCCTATTGATATAAAGGTGATTCTTAAAGCTTTAAAGAGGATCTACACTCAAGCAAAGGTGAGGGAACAAGACCTAAGCTAATTGGCTAATAATAAACCATTTTTGTTTATTGAGTCCAATCTCATGTATGATTCTATGATTGTATGATTGTAATGTGCATATCACATGTCATCTACTATTCCTGTTATTACTGTTCATGCATATTTAATTCTATTTATTTACAACATGATGTTGATGATGATGCTTGGAAAAGGCATGTGAATGTTTGTGTGTGGTTAGTGTACTTGATGCGAGTGGCATCAATGGAAGTGTGATGCGGTGCGGTCCTAAGCACTTTAGCCCTATCTCGAATCAAATCTTGTCCACTAACATCATCGTATCGCTATTACCTTAGCAGAACTATTACGTCGTAGGGCATCAGGGAAGGTGGTCTCGGACTGTGTAGTCTTTGACTCTATCGGGGGGCCTTAGCTCTATCTCTATGGACGTATTGAGGGATGCTGGGGTGAAGCCATGGATACACTATTTGACATTAGGATTGGTTAGTTGCGAGCCCAGTTTGCAAGCCCTCGCCAATAGGGGCTTATGTGTTGGTATGGGTATAGCATCAGGGGAAGTGTGATGCAGTGCGGTCCTAAGCACTTTAGTTCTATCTCTATCCCATGGTGGGTGCATGTGGGGGCAGCAATGGTGTTTGATCCGTTGAGTGGTTCCACACACTCATGTATAGAGGTGCGACGGCCTCCAAACCTTTCTATAGCACATTGCAAACTTATATACCAGACCACAGATATGAATTGAATGCATGCATATGTTTGTTGCATTGTTTTGTTTGCTCACTGAGCCGTGATGTGTGCTCACCCTTTTCGAATTTGAATATTTTTAGTTGATGATGCAGGTACGACCGTGGAAGATTATATGAATGCTCCTGCATACGGGCACGTTGCTACGATGGATGCTGAAGATATAGTGGAGATGCATGACTCATCATGCGAGTGCAACTCATGCGTTTTTTATTAGATTTTTATTTGGACCATTAAGGAAAAATAATTTGATATTAAATTTACTTATGTCTCGATCGATACAACATAATTGGTTATTTTATTTATGATTATCACATTTAGATTCTCAGTTCATTTAATATTAAGACTTCCGTTATTGTGTATTTATTTTGATTATGGATGTGGATGTGTATGGTTTAAGCAAACGGACACAGCCTATTTGAGATCCTGGTTGAACCGTTGGCTTATTAGTGGTTCATCACACCGTTCTGAATAGTACAGAATTGGGGTGTGACAACTTGGTATCAGAGCTCTCAGGCCTTGTCTTTTAAACCAGTATACTACCACAAAAGTTCGTGAACTGAGATAGGATAAAATTTAAAAAGCTATAATAATAACACACTATAAGCACTTGTGTTGTTTGAGACAAAATTTTGGAAGAGAATAATGCATCTATTAAATGAGAAACAAGTTCATATACACTCGAGTGAAAGACAAATGTATATACATGTCAATCCAAAGCAAGTTTATGTACATATCTAAAACAGAGTACAGTCCACAACCCGGACAGTTACTCTGTAATTCAAAAGGAAAGAAAAAAAAAACATCATGAAGCTAGAGGTGATGGGGGAGGCGGTGCCTCGCGGTCTCTGTCATAATCCTCAGCATAGACTCTAGTCAACCAAGCTACCTGAGTCTGGGTCGTCTGGAGACTAGCCGTCAACGCAGTCATCCGCTGATCAGATGCACGCTGAGCATCTATAAGCTCTCTCACCCTCGAATCCATCGCACGCTGAGCATCCCTGATCTCACGAAGTAATCCCATCATATCATCAGATGGTGGGGGTAAAGGACCAGCCGTGCGTGAAGGAGTCTGTGATGGACCAGCTCCAGTAGAATGCAGAGGTGATGGAGGAGGTATGGAGTCCACATCCATGTACATACGATCCTCATCCTCAGCATCACCCCCATGAACCCCTTCTCCAACGGCTGCTGCTACTTCCTCAGCGTCTGCCACCTCCACCTGAGTACGAGGACGCACCAGAGCGTTCCTCTCCTCATCATTGACCTGGATGTCCCGCATGCCCATCCTACAGAGAGCCTCCCAGTCCAGCACTGATGAGAAAGTCTTCTCCTGAATCCTCCCATCCACTAAATCAATACCCAGGCGGATAAGCAGGGTGGTGATCAGACGTCCATAGGGGGCAGGTTGCCTATCTGACCAGGTAGCATAGCATAGATCATCATCCGCATAATAATATAAGGGAGGCAGACAGGCTGCCTAGTGCAGATACAATAAAGTAAATACTGGGTCAACTGGGAGATCCTCTCGTAGTGTCCACTCTGGGGTATCAGGTTATGCTGGATGATCTTACAGTACACCCGAGGCTCCGGACGTAGGTTGATCGCCTTTATCTCCCAGCGATCCTCTCTGATAAGCTGACAGTCTATCTCAGCCCGCATCTCCAAGGAAAAGAACTGGGGCTCTCTAGGAGCACAGTATACCAAGGAGCCGTCATATGATATGCCCAAGAGGTCCGCTAACTGCGGGCAGTCGAAGGAAATCTCTACTCCCTTAACGTAGCTCGTGATCCTGAGCTCCCTACCCCTCTCAGTGTCATTGTGATCTCCCACCACCTGGAGATTACAATAGAACTGTCTCACCAAATTTGGACGGGTACAGGTGTCATAGGTGATCACGGGAAGCCAGCCCATGTCACCAAATGCTCTCTCTACATCAAACAAGGCTAGGCTAGCCAAGTCCACACGACGACCTCCCTTTACCTTCTTACGAGCATATCAGGCATACTGAGCCTCGGCCTCGTTAGAACGGAAACGAACTGGGTTGTGAACCCTAGGTACTTTGGTACGAGCCATATTATCTGCCAAAACAAAGAAAAACAGATAATAACTTAATAATGGTGAAAAAACCCAAAAAGTTCGGCATTATAACGACATAAATTAGTCAAAAGCCTCACTTTTCACCCATACACTTGGGAAGGAGGACTTTTATAGATTCTAAACTATCCTGCAAGACTTATACAGTTGGAAATTTTATCTAAGAAGATTAATTTGAAGAAATTTCAAGAAATTCAAAAATCTTGAAAAATTAGGTCAAAAATTGAAAATTTTAAGTTTCCCGATAACCAACCGATGAAATTGATTATTTTTGAGGGCTTTCGTCCATTGGGTCACCAACAACAAAAGCCCTCAATAAAAATCAAATTTTTATGGCTGGAGAAATTTTAATTTGAAGAAAACAATAGAAATGGGCGAAACCCTAGTTAGGAAACCTTAAAAACATGCAACAGTAGAGCACATACTTGAAGAGAAGGAGTGAGGGTCTCGGAAGTATGATAGAATCACCAACGGGTTGGAGTTGTCACTGTAGCAACTCAGAGGAACGAGCTGAGTCAGAAAGGAGGAGAAAGAATGAGAAATGAATCCAAAATCGGGATTTAAAACCTGATTCTGGGTCCTAGGGTCGCATAATTTGACCAAAACATGCGACCCGACCTCCGACCCCCTCATCGACCCTAGCCTCTTGGTGATCTGACAGAGAACTAGGGGTCGACCCTAGGGTCGGACATATACCGACCCTACCATCAACCCTAGGCTCTCGGTAAGTTGACAGTGATTCTCAGGGTCGCATACCCTAGGGTCGCATGAGGATCGACCCTACCATCGACCCTACAATGGAAAATACAGTATTTTTGACAGAATGATCTGAAAAATTTGAAAATTATCTTGATTAGTTGAATTTTTTACTGGAGAACAATTATATTGATTGCCTCACATGTGCTATGGTTACTTACAGGCACTACTATCTTCAAAACGGAAAAATGGCTGGGCGAAGAGTAACCAGACAAAGCCGAAACTCTATTCCACCACCACCACCTATGGAGGAAGACAACCATATACATCCTAAAACACAGGGGAATCTGAACACGGCACCGTCCATAATTAATGGGCAGACAAATCCTACAAATCTGCCAGCTCCACCTACAGACTTGGCTACAGCCGTAATAAATTTGGCACAACAGCTGCAGCAAATACAATAGGTACAAGCTACTATGCAAGCTGCGATAGGCATGGCTTTTCCAGCTGCACAGACGACACTGATGCTAGCAGGCTAGGCAAGCACTAGCAGGCCAGGCAAGCACAGTACCAGGGGGAAGTAATACAGTACTCCATGCACCTCAGACTCCCATCATGCAGGCTCAAGTGCAAAACCCTGATGTAGTTCCAAGTGGATATCAATACCAACCACCTATGTATGGGGCTTATGTTCCTCATCAACTAGACCATTCCAGACTAGTTGAGCATTTTCTGAAGATGAAGCCCAGAGAGTATAGTGGTAAGCCAGCTGATCCGTTGTGGCCAGCACATTGGATCGATGAGATGGAGAGGAATTTCACGATGATGACGGTGAACGAAGAAGAGAAAGTGTTGTGTGCAACGTTCATGCTGAAAGGCGATGCACACCACTGGTGGAAGTCCAGACGGATGTATCTGCTGATAAAGCATGCCCAACTGACCTGGGATATATATAAAGAGGCATTCTTTGAGAAGTATTTTCCTAGGAGTTTTAGAGATTCTATGGAGAAAGAGTTCCTGAGTTTGTATCAGGGACAGATGACTGTCGATGCATATCAACAGCGTTATGAGGAGCTGTTCTTTTTTGCACCAGTCAGTATGGAAGCGAAAGATACAAAGACCCAAAGGTTCGTCATGGGACTTAGGGGAAGTATTCGTGAACATGTATTAGGACTCGAGAAGAAAGTCTACAACGAAGCTGTACAAATTGCTCGGGTGATAGAGTCAAGCTAGAAAGAGAGCTATTTTGCTCAAAATAGAGGTATTAAGAGGCCAACTGGAAATTCATATAACGGAGGGAATACAAGGACATTCAAACCCTTCCATACTCAAGGTTTTAATGCTGCAGCCAAGACTACCCCAACAGCTCAACAGCAACAAAAGCCAAATAATGAAGGAGTAAAATGCTTTAACTGCAATCAAATGGGACATTATTCAAAGGAGCACCCCAAGCCCAGAAAGTAAACACAACAAGGAAGAGTTTACGCTGTTACCTCTGAGGATGCTGCCGCATCACCTGATATGGTCACAGGTATGACCTGAACCTTTCATTGTGTGTTACATTGTGTGAACATGTAGACTAAATTAAAACAAATCACAGGTATAGTACCCATTAATGGCATCCCCGCTAGAGTACTCTTTGATTCAGGGGCTACTCATTCTTTTATATCTGTGTCATTTGGAAAGAAACTGAACCTACCACTCAAATATCTAGACTATAAACTGCTTGTACGGTCGCCGATGGGATTAGAAGTGGAATTAGAAATAGGTTATGGACCATGTCCAGTCCTTATTGATGAGAAAACTCTAGATGCAACCCTGATTCAACTTGAGATGGCAGACTTTGACGTCATCTTGGGAATGGACTGGTTAGCTCGGCATTCTGCAAATCTATTATGTGCGGAAAAGAAGCTGACATTTAAAGACAAGGAAGGAGTAGAGTTCAGTTTTTGCGGGAACCAAACATCCCCGTAAACGAAAGCTCATCCTCTCTACATTAAAGGCTAGGAAATGCCTCGAGAAAGGAGGAGTTAGGTATCTAGTTTCAGTGGTCGACCTCACCAAGGAAGCACTACGAATGGAGGATATCGTTGTCGTGCGTGACTTTTCAGATGTATTTCCTGAAGAACTACCATGACTACCCCTTGACCGAGCTACATAATTTGTTATAGATTTGATACCCAGAGCTGCACCAGTGTCTAAAGCACCTTATTGAATGGCTCCTACTGAACTAAAGTAATTAAAAGTACAGTTACAAGAACTACTGGACAAGGGTTACATTAGACCTAGCATATCACCATGGGGAGCGCCAGTATTATTCGTAAAGAAGGACGGTAGTGTTCGACTGTGTATAGACTACCGGGAACTGAATAAGCTGACAATCAAGAATCAGTACCCATTGCCTCGGATCGATGACCTGTTCGACCAGTTGCAAGGTGCCAAGGTGTTCTCTAAGATCGATCTTCGGTCCGGATACCATCAGTTGAAGATTAAGGACGGTGATATTCCCAAGACAGCATTCAGGACCAGATATGGATATTACGAATTTTTGGTCATGTCTTTCAGATTGACGAACGCACCAGCAACCTTTACGGAACTTATGAATTGGGTATTCCACGATATGTTGGATATGTCGGTTATTGTATTCATCAATGATATATTGGTATACTCCAAGGACAAGGAAACTCATATAAAGAATCTAAATGCCGCTCTGCAGCAATTATGGAAGGAGAAGCTCTATGCCAAATTTACAAATTATGAGTTTTGGCTAAAGGAAGTCGCTTTTCTAGGCCATGTTGTATCCACTGAAGGAATTAAAGTGTACCCTAGCAAGATCGAAGCTATTGTGAAGTGGAAAGCACCGAAGAGTGTTACAGAAATTAGAAGTTTCTTAGGTCTAGCTAGGTATTATCGACGATTTGTGGAAGACTGACGATTTGTGGAAGACTATTCCCGAATTGCCGTACCTCTCACCAGTTTGACTAAGAAGGGCAAAAAGTTTATTTGGACTGATAAATGTGAACAGAGTTTTCAAACATTGAAGACTAGATTGATATCAGCTCTGGTTTTGACTATTCCTGTACTAGGACAGCCATTTATTTTGTACACTGATGCGTCAAGATTGGGTTTAGGATGTGTACTTATGTAAGGGGAACAAGTAATTGCTTATGCCTCAAGACAACTGAAGACACATGATAAGAACTATCCCATTCATGACCTGGAATTAGCGGCAGTGGTACATGCTGTCAAGATATGGAGACATTACTTGTACGGAGAGAAATTTCAGATTAAATCAGATCATAAGAGTCTTACTTATCACTTTAATCAGAAGGAGTTGAATATGAGATAAAGAAGATGGCTAGAACTATTGAAAGACTAGGATTGTGATATCTAGTATCATCCGGGGAAAGCTAATCTGGTTGCTGACGCGCTGAGTAGAAAAGCGATGATAAAATCTCAAGGTGAGGTTAACACAACTGCCGCATGTGTACCACCAGAAAAGTGTTCAATTACGGTAATAGGCAGTTTGTGATAGATGCACTGGGTGAATCAATCAACCAAGGGTTTATCCATCGGTTTTCAGATATGTTCACCACATTGAAGATCGTACATGATATAATTGATGAAGTGAAAACAGCTATTAAATCAGACCCTTATCTAAGAATGGTACAAGAAGACATCAAAAAAGGTAGGACTATTCCTGAGTTCACCTTTGATGATGAAAAGGTACTGAAATACAAAGGAAGAATATGTGTACCTAAAACAGAAAGTTTGGACATTAGACACTGACTAATGAAGGAAGCCCATACCACCGCCTATTCGATACATCCTGGAAGTACAAAAATGTATCATGATCTAAAGAAATTATATTGGTGGAGAGGAATGAAAGTAGATGTAGCTAAGTTCGTGTCTCAATGCCTAAATTGTCAGAGGGTGAAGGCTGAACGACAAAGACCTGCAGGACTGTTACAGCCGTTACCGGAACCAGCATGGAATGTAAGACCCGTGTCAATCTAAACCGGTCTTACCACCTTGAACCAGGTTCACCCATCATGGTCGAGTCAAATGGACCAAGGGCATGAAGGAGATCGAGATCCCAGGTATCAAATAGACCCAAAAACACTTAAATTCGGGGAAGGGTCGCATACCCAGCTAAGCAGGGTCGGACCTCCCAAAACAAAGAGTCAGACCCTCAGTTTTGAAGGGAGGGTCGGACAGCTTAAGACCCTAGGGTCGACGGGATCATCGACCCTCCCATCGACCCTCGGATCCTGCCGAAAATAGAAACTAGGAAACTTCGAGATTTTCGATTGGATTCCTTCCTAATCTCAAAGGGACTTATTTTAGGATGTTTATAGCCTATTTAAAGGACGTCCCTAAGCCACTTTCACACCTTTCACAACCCTAATTGAATTGAGAGAAAGAGAGGAGAAGGAAAAGAGGAAGAAGAGAGGCAAGGAAGAGAACCTAGCAAAAAGGAGAAGAGTTGTAGAGAAAGATTAATCTTCTCAGGTATGGATACTAATTCCATGAGTTTCTACAGATCTTAGGATAGTTATTGGAGAGAGAGTGATCTCGGAGAAACCCAAACCATCCATCCATGGTTAGGTTTTCATGGAAAACCTTAGGAGAATGTATGAAAGCCATCTAGGAGGATGATTCATGGTTTCAGACCATGGAGTGAGTGTTGAATGGAATGTAGAAGCAAGACATAGGACCCCAAACACGAAGGATAGATTAAAAGTGGAAATTGGACCAAAGTGCACCGAGGGTCGCACCCAGGGTCGATAGGCCATCCGACCCTAGGTGTTTCTGACCATCGACCCTCAGCATTCAGGAAGTCCAGAAAGAAGGAGGGGGGGTCCATAGACCCATCGACCCTAGCATCGACCCTCAGTTAACAGAATGGTTTTTAAATTCAGAATTAATTCTAATTAAATTCTATCGATTTTGTTAGGTCTTATAGCAATATAATAACATTGTAAAGGTGAATTTAAAGCTTGGAAAAGTATCTTGTAGCAAGCTAAGGTGAGGAAACTTAACTCCAAACTAAATTGGTTAATAATAAACTGTTTTCTATTTATTGAGTCCAATGCCATGCTTGATTCTATGCGAATATGTTTGTAATGTGCATACATCATGCCATCCAATATTTCTATTATTTGTTCATGCATATTTACTTTATCGTTTATAACATGATGATGATGATGATGATAGGAATAGGCATGTGCTTGTATGTGTGTGGTTGATGTACTTGATGCGAGCGAGTATCAGGGGAGGTGTGATGAGAACGTCAACAAACGTTAACCTTTGGCGGGTCTCAGCACTTTATCTCTATCTCTAACTCAAGTCTTGTGCATTGACATCGTCGTATCGCCATTACTTTAGCAGAACTATTATGTTGTAGAGTATCAGGGGAGGTGGTCTCGGTCCTTGTAGTCTCTAACTCTACCGGGGGGCCTTAGCTCTATCTCTATGGGCATTCTGAGGGATCTTTGGGGTGAGGCCTTGGATACACTGTTTGGCATTAGGATTGGTTAGTTGCGAGCCCAGTTTGCAGCCCTCGCCAACAGGGACTTACGTGTTGGTATGGCACTATATAGCAATAAACGTAACCTTTGTTATATAATGTTCATGATTGGGTGCATGTGAGTTGACGATAAACGTGATCTTCGGGTAACGTCACACACTCGTGTATAGTGGCGGAGTCAATAAACGCGACATTTGGCTACCTCAACCTTTCTATAGCATACTGCAAACTTTAAACCAGACCAAAGATAAAAATTGACTTTTTGCATGCATATGTATTGTTGCATTGTTTTGGCTACTCACTGAGTCGTGTTGTGTGCTCACCCCTCGACATCGAATATTTTTAGTTGATGATGCAGGTTATACCGTTGAAGACTATATGAATGCGTCTGCGTACGGGAACGTGGCGGATACACACGACTCCTCTTGCGAGTGCAACTCGTGTGTATTTGATTAGATATTTTATAGGTTTCTTTGATTGGATTTCTTAAGACATGTATTTGGTATTTAAATATTTATGTCTCAGTTGAAAACAGAATAATTTGCTATTAAATTAATGATATCATTTTAGTTCTCAGTTCATGTTATTATAAGACTTCCGCTATTGTGTATTTACTCTGATTATGATTATGGATGTGTGTAAGTTTAGATAACGCGGGGATAGCCTATTTGAGATCCTGGTTGAACCGTTGGTTTATTAGCGATTCATCACACCATTATGAATAGTCCAAAATTGGGGTGTGACAACTTGGTATCAGAGCATCTCAGGCCTTGTCCGCTGAACTAGCATACATTCAACACAATTGTGAACTGAGATAGGATAAAAATAAAAATAGTAATATTAACACATTGTAAGCACTAGTGATGTTTGAGACAAAATCTAAAAGAGAATAATGCATCTATTAAAAAGAGAAACATGTTTACATAACAATGAGAGCGAAACAAAACATATATATATAACGAAAGCAGAGTACAGTCCACAACCCGGACAGTTACTCTGTAGTACAAGAAAAATAAAGTATAATCAAGAAGCTGGAGGCGAAGGAGGAGGCGGGGCCTTACGATCTCTGTCATAGTCCTCAGCATAGACCCTAGTCAACCAGGCCACCTGGGTCTGGGTCATCTGGAGACTAGCTGTGAGACCGGCTATCCTCTGATCAGTCGCACGCTGCACCTCTAGGAGCTCCCCCATCCGTACGTCTGATGCGTGCTGAGCAGCCAATAGCTCATCCATCCTCAGATCAGATCTGCGCTGAGCATCCCCGATCTCCTGCAGCATCTCCATCATGGCTGAAGGTGGAAGTGAAGGATCAGCCGAATGGGAAGGACCAGCATCAGGTGCAGGAGCCGCCGCAGAAGATGTGCCAACTCCAGCCGCATGTGTGGGTGATGGCGGTGGTATCGAGTCGACGTCCATATACATACGATCGTCATCGTCAACCGGATCCCCACGAGCTCTAGCAGCTGCAGCAGCAGCCTCAGCATCAGCCATCTCGACCCGAGTGTGAGGGCGAACCATCGCGTTCCTTTCCTCATCACTAACCTCAGCATCTCGCAGCCCCATCTTGCAGATAGCCTCCCAATCTAGAGGCGACGAGAAGGTCTTCTCTTGGATCTTCTCATCTACCAGATCCACACCAGACGGGTCAGTAGCACTATAATCATGCGTCCATAGGGTAGATTACCCCTATGACCGGACAATGTAGTACTAATCATCGTCCGCATGATGATGTAAGGAAGGCAGACTGGCTGGCGAGTGCATATACTGTAGATCAAGAACTGTGTCAGCTGAGAGACCCTCTCATAGTGCCCACTCTACGGGATTAAATTATGCTGGATAATCATACAGAAGACCCGTGGAGCTGGACGCAGATAACAAGCTCTCATCTGCCAACGATCAGGACGGAGCAACTGGTTGTCAATCTCTGCTCTCATCTCCATCTCAACAAACTGTGGCTCTCCCGGCGCACAGTACACCATGGGGCCATCATAGGGAATGCCCAACAGATCGGCCAGCTGTCGATAATCAAAAGAGATGTGCACCCCCTTGACGTAACTGGTGATGCGTAACTCCTGACTGTGCTCAACATCATTGTAATTCCCCACCACCTGGAGATTACAATAGAACTGGCGCACCAAGTCAGGACATGTGCACGCGTCGTATGTGATGACAGGGAGCCACCCCATATCACCAAAAGCTCCCTCTACATTGAACAAGGCTAGCTCAGCCAAGTTCACCATGCGACCCCCTTCAACCTTCTTACGGGCATAGTCAGCATACTGTGCCTCAGCTTCATTCGAATGGAAGCGAAGTGGATCACGCACTCTGGGTACTTTGGTACGGGCCATAGTATCTGCAAAATAAGAAAGAGAAAAGAAACAAGGAGTTAGCAGGATAAAAATCCAAAAATTTATTTAATAGTGACGTAAGTTGATCAAAAAACCTCAAATTCTCACCATATAAGTGGGTATTAGAACTTACGTAGGTTAAAACATGTCCTACGACCCACATGCAGTAGGAAATTTTAACTGACGATGCCCAATTTGAAGAAATTCAAGAAAAATCGAAAATGTCGACAAATTAGGGCAAAAAGAGAAAATTTCAAGTTCCTCGATAACCAACTGATGAAACTCAAAAATTTTTGAGGGCTTTCATTCCTCGAGACACCAATAACAAAAGCCCCCAATAAAAATCGAATTTTTACAGTTGGAAAAAGTTTAATTTGAAAAATATGAGTTAAACGGGAAAAAACCTAGAAAAGAAAACCTAAAAACAGGTAAAAAAAACGGGAAGACATACCTGTAGGGATGACGTGGACGTCGAAACCCGGAGTTAAACCGACCAAAAATAGTAGAGTGGCACTGTAGCAACTCAGAGAGTAGAGACGAGTTGAAACGGAGGAGGAATAGTGAGAAATGACCCAGAATCGGATCTTAAAAATCTGATTTTTGGTCCGAGGGTCGGACAATTCGACTGACACCATCGACCCTCGGATCGACCCTCGGATCGACCCTCCCATCGACCCTCAGCTCTCGGGAATCTGACAGAAAATCGAAGGTCGGACTGAGGGTCGGATACCCATCGACCCTCGCATCGACCCTCAGCTTTCGGGAAGAACAGGTCATTCCCAGGGTCGGATACCAAGGGTCGGACATACCATCGACCCTCACCATCGACCCTACATAGAAAAGACAGTATTTTTCACAGAATGAATTGAGGATTTTGAATTTTATATCGGTGAGCATGCCTACATGAAGTATAAATGAATTCTCACTGATTTTGATGATTTTCAGGCACCACCCATCTCAGAAGGAAAATATGTCTAGAAGAAGAGTAACCAGACAGAGCCGAAATGCAGTCCCACCACCACCACCAGTGGAGGAGACTAGTCAAGAGAATAACCATGCACCGAGAAATCCGGAACCGGTAAACCCTACAAATTTGCCACCTCCACCACCGGAGCTAGCAACCGTGGTTATGAACCTAGCTCGGCAGCTACAACATATGCAACACGCACGGGCCCGGATGCAAGTTGCCATGGGCATTATGTTTCAAACTCCTCGGGCTGCACCCATGCACACAGGACAAGCCGGTCTGCGGCACGGTGGGTAACCACCCAGCCCATCGGACACCTCAAAAACCTGCTACATAGATTCCAGGCAGGTTTCGGAGCAAAGACAAAGCTAATTATCGGTATCCACCCCATATGTTTGGGGCATATCAAACCTAGGATGGATCACTCCGACTGGTCGAGAGGTTTTTGAAGATGAAGCCCAGGGAATTTAATGGCAAACCGTCTGATCCATTATGGCCAGCACATTGGATAGACGAGATGGAAAGAAATTTTCTGATGATGACTATTACAGAAGAGGAGAAAGTATTGTGTGCCACCTTCATGCTCAAAGGCGACGCACATCATTGGTGGAAATCGACCCGGGCCTATCTATTGACTAAGCACACCCTACTGACTTGGGCTATATATAAAGAAGCTTTCTTTGAGAAATATTTTCCACGGAGCTTCAGAGATTCGATGGAGAAGGAGTTCCTGAGTCTTTATCGGGGATAGATGTCAGTGGATGCGTACCAACAGCGTTATGAAGAGCTGTTTTTCTTCGCACGACGAAGTATGCAAGAGGAAGAAACCAAAACCCGTAGGTTTGTCACGGGACTAAGAGGAAGCATCAGAGAAAATGTTCTGGGCTTAGAGAAGAAAATTTATAATGAAGCTGTCCAGATCGCTCGAGTGATTGAATCCAGCCAGAAGGAGAGTTATTTTACTCAGAACAAGGGCATCAAAAGGCCAGCCGGAAACTCCTACAACGGAGGCAATAACAGGACGTATAAGCCTTTCCGTCCTCAGAATTTTAACGCTGCAACCAAGACTACCCCAGCAGCTCAACCTCAGCCAAAGCCAAATTCTGAAGCCCCGAAGTGTTTTAACTGCAACCAGCCAGGAGATATGGCAAGGGAGTGCCCTAAGCCCAAGAAACAATTCCATCAGGGATGTGTATATGCTGTTACGTCCGAGGATGCGGCCGCATCACCCGATGTGGTCAAAGGTATGACTGAAACTCTTAAAGTTATAAATACATTGAATGAGCATATAGACTAAGTAAAGATGAATCACAGGTATTGTACCTATAAATGGCGTACCCGCCAGAGTACTCTTCGATTCCGGAGCTACTCATTCATTTATATCTGTGTCATTTGGAAAGAAGATAAACTTACCCATCAAGACATTAGACTACAAATTACTTGTACGGTCACCGATGGGGTTAGAAGTGGAATTAGAAAAAGGTTATGGACCATGTCCAGTTCTCATTGGGGAACAGATTTTAGATGCAACATTGATACAACTTGAGATGGCAGACTTCGATGTCATCTTAGGAATGGATTGGTTAGCTCGGCATTCTGCAAATCTGTTATGCGCCGAGAAGAAGCTAACATTCAAAGACAAAGAAGGGGCAAAATTCAGTTTCTCGGGAACCAAACTTCCCCGGAGACGCAAGCTCATACTTTCAGCCTTAAAGGCTAAGAAGTGCCTTGAGAAGGGAGCAGTCGGGTACCTAGAATCAGTGGTTGACCTAACCAAGGAAGCACCACGAATGGAAGACATTGACGTCGTGTGGGATTACCCTGACGTATTTCCATAGGAACTACCCGGATTACCACCCGACCGTGCCACAGAGTTTGTAATAGACCTGATACCTGGAGCCGCACCAGTATCAAAGGCACCTTATTGAATGGCTCCTACTGAACTGAAGGAATTAAAAGTGCAATTACAAGAACTGCTGGACAAGGGTTATATTCGACCCAGTATATCTCCAGGGGGGACACCGGTGTTGTTCGTAAAGAAGAAGGATGGTAGCGTTCGATTATGTATCGACTATCGGGAGTTGAACAAACTGACAATCAAGAATCGATATCCACTACCTCGGATCGATGACTTGTTCGATCAGTTACAAGGAGCAAGAGTATTTTCTAATATCGATCTTCGATCAGGCTACCATCAGCTGAAGATTAAAGAAGGGGATATTCCGAAGACAGCTTTCAGGACCAGATATGGACATTATGAATTTTTAGTGATGTCTTTCGGATTAACTAATGCCTCGGCAACGTTCATGGAACTTATGAACCAAGTTTTCCACGATATGTTGGATACGTCGGTTATAGTATTTATTGATGATATATTGGTATACTCCAAGGACATGGAAACCCATATCAAGAACCTAAACGCAGCCCTACAGCGGTTAAGGAAAGAGAAGCTATATGCCAAATTTTCAAAGTACGAGTTTTGGCTAAGTGAAGTCGCATTCCTAGGCCATGTAGTATCCGCCGAAGGAATCAAAGTAGACCCCAGCAAAATCGAGGCTATTGTAAAGTGGGAAGCACCAAAGAGCATTTCAGAAATTAGAAGTTTTCTGGGTCTAGCTGGTTATTATCGAAGATTCGTAGAAAACTATTCTCGGATTGCCGTACCTCTCACCAGTTTGACCAAGAAAGGTGAAAAGTTTGTGTGGACGGATCAATGTGAGAAGAGCTTCCAAACATTGAAGGCCAGATTGATATCCGCCCCGATTTTGACCATTCCCATTCTAGGACAGACATTTACTTTATACACTGATGCATCAGGATTGGGACTAGGATGTGTGCTTATAAAAGGAGAGCAAGTGATTGCTTATGCTTCAAGACAGTTAAAGCTACATGAGAAAAATTATCCCACTCATGATTTGGAGTTAGCGGCAGTAGTACATGCTGTCAAGATATGGAGACATTACTTATACAGAGAGAAATTCCAGATTAAGTCGGACCATAAAAGTCTTACTTATTTATTTAATCAGAAGGAGTTGAATATGAGACAAAGAAGATGGTTGGAACTATTGAAAGACTATAATTGTGATATCCAGTATCATCCGGGAAAAACGAACGTAGTAGCGGATGCATTAAGTAGAAAAGCAGTGATTAAATCTCAAGGAGAAGTTAGCACGACTGCAGCAATGTGTACCAACGGAATAGTATTCAATCACGGTAACGAGCAATATGTGATAGATACGACGGATGAATCAGCCAACCAAGGGTTTATTCATCGGTTTTTGAATATGTTCGCGGCATTGAAGATTATACCGGATATAGTGGACGAAGTGAAGACAGCTATCAAATCAGATCCTTATCTGAGGACAGTACAAGAAGATATTGAGAAAGGTAGGACCAACCCTGAGTTCACCTTGGACGACGAGAAAGTACTGAAATGCAAAGGAATAATATGTGTACCTGAAACAGAAAGTATGGACATTAGACACCGACTGATGAAAGAAGCCCATACCACCATCTATTCGATACATCCTGGAAGTACAAAAATGTATCATGATCTGAAAAAATTATATTGGTGGAGGGGAATGAAAGCAGATGTAGCTAAGTTCATGTCTCAATGCCTAAATTGTCAGCAAGTAAAGGTTGAACCACAAAAACCCGCAGGACTGTTGCAGCCATTATCGGAACCAGCATGGAAATGGGACTGCATCACTATGGACTTCGTCACGGGACTACCATTGACTCCTCGAGTAGTTGACGCAGTTTGGTTGATTGTAGATCGTCTGACTAAAATAGCTCGCTTCATACCGATACGACCTCAGTATACACTGGAAAGGTTAGCGAAGCTGTATGTGGATAATATTGTTCGGTTACACGGTGTACCAGAAAGCATTGTGTCCGATAGAGATCCACGATTTACTTCCAAATATTGGAAAGGACTACAAAAAGGCTATGGGTACAACATTGAAGTTCAGTATTGCATTCCACCCACAGACAAATGGACAGTCAGAGCGTACAATTCAGATTCTAGAAGATATGCTACGAGCATGTGTAATTGATTTCAAGGGATCATGGGATGAAAAGTTACCATTGATCGAGTTCGCTTACAATAACATCTATCAGGCTACTATTCAGATGTCACCTTATGAAGCACAGTATGGCAGGAAGTGTCGAACTCCCTTGTTTTGGAATGAAGTTGGAGAACGTAGTATTGTTGAACCAGAATTTATTGAAGAGACTTGTCGAGTGGTCGACATTATCAAAGAAAAGGGTGAGAACAACTCAGAACCGTCAGAAGCAATATGCAGACACTCGACGAAGAGATCTAGAGTTCGCCGTAGGTGATAAAGTATTTCTGAAGGTATCGCCTATGCGAGGATTGAAGAGGTTCGGACAGAAAGGAAAACTAAGTCCAAGATATGTCGGGACATATGAAATTCTAGCTAAGCGTGGAAAAGTGGCTTATCAGTTAGCACTACCACCATCTATGTCAAGTGTGCATGACGTATTTCACATTTCCTTATTAAAGAAGTATGTCAAAGACCCAACGCATATCTTGACAGTGGATTTTCCAGAATTGACTGATGATTTGACGTTTGAAGTAACACCAATAGAAATCACCAGCCGAAAGGTTCAACGTCTATGCAACCGAGATGTCTATTATGTTAAGGTCACTTGGAAAAGTAGAGACATGGAAGAAATTACATGGGAAGAAGAAAATGCTATGAGAAAGCAATACCCTTACTTATTTGATTCGGAAGGTATGTACAATTTCGAGGATGAAATTTTTATAAGTTGGGGGGAGTTGTAAGACCCGTGTCAATCTAACCCGGTCTTACCACTTTGAACCAGGTTCACCCATCATGGTCGAGTCAAATGGACTAAGGGCGTGAAGGAGATCGAGATCCCAGGTATCAAATCGGCCCAAAAACACTTAAATTAGGGTAAGGGTCGCATACCCAGCTAAGCAGGGTCGGACCTCCCAAAACAAAGAGTCAGACCCTCAGTTTTGAAGGGAGGGTCGGACAGCTTAAGACCCTAGGGTCGACGGGATCATCGACCCTCCCATCGACCCTTGGATCCTGCCGAAAATAGAAACTAGGAAACTTTGAGATTTTCGATTGGATTCCTTCCTAATCTCAAAGGGACTTATTTTAGGATGTTTATAGCCTATTTAAAGGACGTCCCTAAGCCACTTTCACTCCTTTCACAACCCTAATTGAATTGAGAGAAAGAGAGGAGAAGGAAAAGAGGAAGAAGAGAGGCAAGGAAGAGAACCTAGCAAAAAGGAGAAGAGTTGCAGAGAAAGATTAATCTTCTCAGGTACGGATACTAATTCCATGAGTTTCTACAGACCTTAGGATAGTTATTGGAGAGAGAGTGATCTCATAGAAACCCAAATCATCCATCCATGGTTAGGTTTTCATGGAAAACCTTAGGAGAATGCATGAAAGCCATCTAGGAGGATGATTCATGGTTTCAGACCATGGAGTGAGTGTTGAATGGAATGTAGAAGCAAGACATAGGACCCCAAACACGAAGGATAGATTAAAAGTGGAAATTAGACCAAAGTGCACCGAGGGTCGCACCCAGAGTTGATAGGCCATCCGACCCTAGGTGTTTCTGACCATCGACCCTCAGCATTCGGGAAGTCCAAAAAGAAGGGGGGGGGGGTCGATAGACCCATCGACCCTAGCATCGACCCTAGCATCGACCCTCAGTTAACAGAATGGTTTTTAAATTCAGAATTAATTCTAATTAAATTCTATCGATTTTGTTAGGTCTTCTAGCAATATAATAACATTGTAAAGGTGAATTTAAAGCTTGGAAAAGTATCTTGTAGCAAGCTAAGGAGAGGAACCTTAACTCCAAACTAAATTGGTTAATAATAAACTGTTTTCTATTTATTGAGTCCAATGCCATGCTTGATTCTATGCGAATATGTTTGTAATGTGCATACAGCATGCCATCCAATATTTCTATTATTTGTTCATGCATATTTACTTTATCATTTATAACATGATGATGATGATGATGATGATAGGAATAGGCATGTGCTTGTATGTGTGTGGTTGATGTACTTGATGCGAGCGAGTATCAAAGGAGGTGTGATGAGAACGTCAATAAACGTTAACCTTTGGCGGGTCTCAGCACTTTAGCTCTATCTCTAACTCAAGTCTTGTGCATTGACATCGTCGTATCACCATTATTTTAGCAGAATTAATGTCATAGAGTATCAGGGGAGGTGGTCTCAGTCCTTGTAGTCTCTGACTCTACCGGGGGGCCTTAGCTCTATCTCTATGGGCATTCTGGGGGATGCTGGGGTGAGGCCTTGGATACACTGTTTGGCATTAGGATTGGTTAGTTTCGAGCCCAGTTTACAAGCCTCACCAACAGGGGCTTACGTGTTGGTATGACACTATATAGCAATAAACGGAACCTTTGTTATATAATGTTCATGATTGGGTGCATGTGAGTTGACGATAAACGTGATCTTCGGGTAACGTCACACACTCGTCTATAGAGGCGGAGTCAATAAACGCGACCTTTGGCTACCTTAACCTTTCTATAGCATACTGCAAACTTTAAACCAGACCAAAGATATAAATTGACTTTTTGCATGTATATGTATTGTTGCATTGTTTTGGCTACTCACTGAGCCGTGTTGTGTGCTCACCCCTCGACGTCGAATATTTTTAGTTGATGATGCAGGTTATACCGTTGAAGACTATATGAATGCGTCTGCATACGAAAACGTGGCAGCCATGGAGGTTGAAGCTGAAGCGGATATGTAAGACCCGTGTCAAGCTAACCCGGTCTTACCACCTTGAACCAGGTTTACCCATCATGGTTGAGTCAAGTGGACCAAGGGCATGAAGGAGATCGAGATCCCAGGTATAAAATCGACCCAAAAATACTTAATTTTAGGGGAGAGTCGCATACCCAGCCAACTAGGGTTGGACCTCCCAAAACAGAATGTCAGACCCTCAGATTTGAAGGGAGGGTCGGACAGCTTAAGACCCTAGGGTCGACGGGATCATCGACCCTCCCATCGACCCTCGGTTTCTGACGAATATAGAAATTAAGAAATTTCTATATTTTTCGATTGGGATTCTTTCCAAATCTCAATGGGACTATTATAGGACATTCCTACTCTATTTAAAGGACGTCCCTAAGCCACTTTCACTCCTTTCACAACCCTAATTGAATTGAGAGAAAGAGAGAAGAAGGAAAAGAGGAAGAAAGGAGACAAGGAGGAAGACTTAGCAAAAAGGAGAAGAGTTATAGAGAAAGATTAATCTTCTCAGGTATGGATACTAATTCCATGAGTTTCTACAGACCTTAGGTTAGATATGGTTGAGTGTAGGATTTCAGAAAAACCCAAACCATCCATTCATGGTTAGGTTTTCATGGAAAACCATAGGATGATGCATGAAAAGTATTTAGATGGATTATACATGGTTCTAGACCATGGAATGACTATTGAATGAATGTAGGAAGCAAGCCATAGGACCCTAAACACGAAGAGTGAATTTAAAAGTGGAAATTGGACCAAAGTGCATTGAGGGTCGCACCGAGGGTCGATAGACCATCCGACCCTAGTTGTTCCTGACCATCGACCCTCAACATTCAGGAAGTTTAGAATGGAGGGAGGGTCGATAGACCCATCGACCCTAGCATCGACCCTAGCATCGACCCTCAGTTGATAGAATGGTTTTAAATTCCGAATTAATTCTAATTAAATTCTATCGACTTTGTTAGGTTTTCTAGCAATATAATAAAGTTATAACGGTGATTCTAAAGCTTGGAAAAATATCTTTTAGTAAGCTAAGGTGAGGAACCTTAACTCCAAACTAAATTGGTTAATAATAAACTGTTTTCTATTTCTTGAGTCCTATGCTATGTTTGATTCTATGCGAATATGTTGTAATGTGCATACAGCATGCCATCCAATATTTTTATTACTTGTTCATGCATATTTACTTTATTGTTTATAACATGATGATGATAATGATGATAGGAATAGGCATGTGCTTGTATGTGTGTGGTTGATGTGCTTGATGCGAGCGAGTATCAGGGGAGGTGTGATGAGAACGTCAATAAACGTTAACCTTTGGCGGGTCTCAGCACTTTAGCTCTATCTCTAACTCAAGTCTTGTACATTGACATCGTCGTATCGCCATTACCTTAGCAGAACTATTATGTCGTAGAGTATCAGGGGAGGTGGTCTCGGTCCTTGTAGTCTCTGACTCTACCGGGGGGCCTTAGCTCTATCTCTATGGATGTTATGAGGGATGCTGGGGTGAGGCCTTGGATACACTATTTGGCATTAGGATTGGTTAGTAGCGAGCCCAGTTTGCAAGCCCTCGCTAATAGGGGCTTACGTGTTGGTATAGCATTATATAGCAATAAACGTTAACCTTTATTGTATAATGTTATGGTAGGGTGAATGGGGACGACGTAAACGTTAACCTTCGGGCGGGCTTCCACACCCTGTGTATAGAGGCGGTGTCAATAAACATTAACCTTTGACCACCCAACCTTTCTATTGTACATTGCAAACTATAAACCAGACCAAAGATATAAATTGATTTTTTGCATGCATATGTATTGTTGCATTGTTTTGGCTACTCATTGAGCCGTGTTGTGTGCTCACCCCTCGACGTCGAACATTTTTTGTTGATGATGCAGGTTACCCGGTAGAAGATTATATGAACGCGTCTGCGTACGGGAATATAGCAACAATGGACACTGGAGCGGAAGATGATACACAAGACTCCTTTTGCGAGTGCAACTCGTGTGTATTTGATTAGATATTTTTATAAGTTTCTTTATTTGGATTTATTAAAGACTTGTATTGATATTTACTTATGTCCCGGTTGATACAGAATAATTTTCTATTAAATTATTAATATCATCGTAGTTCTCAGTTCATTTATTTATAAGATTTCCGTTATTGTGTATTTACTCTGATTATGATTGTGGATGCGTGTAAGTTTGGATAATGCGGGGATAGCCTATTAGAGATCCTGGTTGAACCGTTGGTTTGATAGCGGTTCATCACACCATTCTGGTTAGACCAAAATTGGGGTGTGACAACTTGGTATCAGAGCTACTCAGGCTTTGCCCGCCGAACTGACACACATTCAAGACCATTGTGAACTGAGATAGGATAAATTAAAAGCTTTAATACAAACACACCGTAAGCACAAGTGATGATTGAAACCAAAATAAAAAAAAAGAAAAGAGAATAATGCATCTATTAAAGGGAAAACAAGTTACATACAATGAGTAAGAGAAATAAAACGTATATACATATCTAAAGCAGAGTACAGTCCACAACCCGGACAGTTACTCTGTAGTACAAGAAAAGTAAAGTACAATCAGGAAGCTGGAGGCAAAGGAGGAGGCGGTGCCTCACGATCTCTGTCATAGTCCTCAGCATAGACCCTAGTCAACCAGGCCACCTGGGTCTGGGTCGTTTGGAGACTAGCTGTGAGACCGGCTATCCTCTGATCAACCGTATGTTGCACCTCTAGGAGCTCTCCCATCCGCGCGTCTGATGCGTGCTGAGTAGCCAACAGCTCATCCATCCTCAGATCAGATTTGCGCTGAGCATCCCTGATCTCCTGCAGCATCTCCATCATGGCTGAAGGTGGAAGTGAAGGATCAGCCGAGTGAGAAGGACCAGCCTCAGGTGCAGGAGCCGCCGTAGAAGATGTACCAACTCCAGCCGCATGCGTGGGTGATGGCGGTGGTATCGTATCGACATCCATATACATGCGATCGTCATCGTCGACCGGATCCCCACGAGCCCTAGCAGCAGCCTCAGCATCAGCCATCTCAACCCGAGTGTGAGGGCGCACCATCGCGTTCCTCTCCTCATCGCTAACCTCCGCATCTCGCAGCCCCATCTTGCAGATAGCCTCCCAATCTAGAGGCGACGAGAAGGTCTTCTGCTGGATCTTCTCATCTACCAGATCCACCCCCAGACGGGTCAGTAGCACTGTAATCATGCGTCCATAGGGTAGATTACCCCTATGACCGGACAATGTGGCACTAATCATCGTCCGCATGATGATGTAAGGAAGGCAGACCGGCTGGCGAGTGCAGATGCAGTAGATCAAGAACTGGGTCAGCTGAGACACCCTCTCATAATGCCCACTCTGCGGGATCAGATTATGCTGGATGATCTTGCAGAAGACCCGTGGAGCTGGACGCAAGTAGCAAGCCCTCATCTGCCATCTATCGGGACGGAGCAACTGGTTGTCGATCTCTGCTCTCATCTCCATCTCAACAAACTGTGGCTCTCCCGGCGCACAGTACACCATAGGGCCATCATAGGGAATGCCCAACAGATCGGCCAGTTGCCGATAATCAAAGGAAATGTGCACCCCTTTGACGTAACTAGTGATGCGCAACTCCTGACCACGCTCGACATCATTGTAATTCCCCACCACCTGGAGATTACAATAGAACTGGCGTACCAAGTCGGGACATGTGCACGCGTCGTATGTGATGACAGGGAGCCACCCCATATCACCGAATGCTCCCTCTACATTGAACAAGGCTAGCTCAGCCAAGTTCACCATGCGACCCCCTTCAGCCTACTTACGGGCATAGTCCGCATACTGTGCCTCGGCTTCATTCGAACGGAAGCGAAGTGGATCGCGCACTCTAGGTACTTTGGTACGGGCCATAGTATCTGCAAAATAAGAAAGAGAAAGGAAACAATGAGTTAATAGGATAAAAATCCAAAAATCTAAAATAGAGCCCCATTTCTCACCGTATAAGTGGGCATGAGAACCTACGTAGGTTAAAATATGTCCTACGACCCACATACAGTAGGAAATTTTAACTGACGAAGTTCAATTTGAAGAAATTTAAGAAAAATCAAAAATTTCGATAAATTAGGGCAAAAAGAGAAAATTCTAAGTTTCTCGATAACCAACCGATGAAACTCAAAAATTTTTGAGGGCTTTCGTTCCTCAAGACACCAATAACAAAAGCCCCCAATAAAAATCGAATTTTTATGGTTGAAAAAAGTTTAAATTGAAAAATACAAGTTAAATGAGCAAAAACCTAGAAATAAAAACCTAAAAACAGGTAAAGTTGGGAAAGTATACCTGTAGAGGTGATGTGGATGTCGAAACTCGGACTAAGAATGATCCACAACAGGGAAGTAGCACTGTAGCAACTCGGAGAGTGGAGGCGAGTCGAAACGGAGGAAGAATAGTGAGAAACAACCCAGAATCGGATCTTAAAAATCTGATTTTTGGTCTGAGGGTCGGCCAATTCAACTGACACCATCGACCCTCGGATCGACCCTCCCATCGACCCTAGGCTCTCGGGAATCTGACAGAAAATCGAGGGTCGGACTGAGGGTCAGACACCCATCGACCCTCGCATCGACCCTCAGTTCTCGGGAAAAACAGGTTATTCCCAGGGTCGGATACCCAGGGTCGGACATACCAGCGACCCTCACCATCGACCCTGTATAGAAAAGACAGTATTTTTTTTATAAAATGAGCTCGAATTGGAATTGATTATTGGTTAACGTGCCTACATGACATATACATGATTTCTCACCTATCTTGATGATTTTCAGGCACCACCAATCATCGAAAAGAAATATGTCTGGACGTAGAGTTACCCGACAGACCCGAAATACAGTCCCACCACCACCACCAGTGGAGGAGACTAGTCAAGAGAATAACCATGCACAGGGTAATCCAGAACCAGCAGGCCCTACAAATTTGCCACCTCCACCACCGGAGCTAGCAACTGTGGTTATGAATCTGGCACAACAGCTACAACAAATGCAACACGCACAAGCTCAAATGCAGGTTGCAATGGGAGTTATGTTTCAAGCCACTCAGGCTACAACCATGCACACTGGGCAAGCTAGTGCAGCACCAATGGGTAATCACCCAGCTCAACAGACACCTCAACAACCGGCTGCACCAATTCCAGTGCAAGTCCCAGAAGTAGCCCAAGGGAACTATCAGTATCCACCCCCTATGTTTGGGGCATACCAAAATCAACTGGATCACTCCCGACTAGTGGAGAGATTTTTGAAAATGAAACCGAGAGAATTCAACGGCAAGCCGTCTAATCCACTGTGGCCAGCACACTGGATAGAAGAAATGGAAAGGAACTTCCTTATGATGACTATTACCGAGGAAGAGAAAGTACTATGCGCCACCTTCATGCTCAAAGGCGACGCACACCATTGGTGGAAATCTACAAAGACGTATTTATTGACCAAGCACGCCTACTGACATGGGCTATATATAAGGAAGCATTCTTCGAGAAGTATTTCCCAAGAAGCTTCAGAGATTCAATGGAGAAGGAATTTCTGAGTCTGTACCAGGGGCAGATGTCCGTAGACGCATATCAACAGCGCTATGAAGAGCTGTTTTTCTTCGCACCGACTAGTATGCAGGAAGAAGATACCAAAACTTGTAGGTTTGTTGCGGGACTAAGAGGAAGCATAAGAGAAAACGTTCTGGGCTTAGAGAAGAAGATTTACAACGAAGCTGTCCAGATTGCTCGAGTAATTGAATCGAGCCAGAAAGAGAGTTATTTCACTCAAAACAAAGGCATCAAAAGGCCAGCTGGGAATTCGTATAACGGAGGCAATAATAGGACGTATAAACCTTTTCGTCCTCAGAATTTTGCTACTGCACCAAAGTCTACTTCCGCAGCTCAACCACAGGCAAAGCCAAATTCTGAAGCCCCGAAGTGTTATAACTGCAACCAACCAGGGCATATGACAAGAGAATGCCCAAAACCCAAGAAGCAGTTACATCAAGGACGGGTATATGCCGTTACATCAGAGGATGCAGCCGCATCGCCCGATGTGGTCACACGTATGACCGAAACTTTTAAGATTATAATTTCATTGAATGAGCATGTAGACTAAGTAAAAATGGATCACAGGTATTGTACCTATCAATGGCGTACCAGCCAGAGTACTCTTTGACTCAGGAGCTATGCACTCATTTATATCTGTGTGGTTTGGGAAGAAGACCAATTTGCCCATCAAAACATTAGACTACAAGTTACTTGTGCGGTCACCGATGGAATTAGAAGTGGAATTAGAGAAAGGTTATGGGCCATGTCCAGTTCTCATTGGCGAGAAAACCTTAGATGCAACTTTAATACAACTTGAGATGGAAGACTTTAACGTCATCTTGGGAATGGACTGGTTAGCTCGGCATTCTGCAAATCTGTTATGCGCCGAGAAGAAGCTAACGTTCAAAGACAAAGAAGGAGCAGAATTCAGTTTCTCGGGAACTAAACTTCCCAGAAGACGCAAGCTCATACTCTCAGCATTAAAGGCTAAGAAGTGCCTTGAAAAGGGAGCCATCGGATATCTAGTATCAGATAGTCGACCTAACCAAGGACGCGCCACGAATGGAAGATATTGACGTCGTGCGGGATTACCCAGATGTATTTCCGGGGGAACTACTTGGATTACCACCCGACCATGTCATGGAGTTTCTAATAGACCTGATACCTGGAGCCGTACCGGTATCAAAAGCACCTTATAGAATGGCTCCTACTGAGCTGAAGGAATTAAAAGTGCAATTACAAGAACTGCTGGATAAGGGTTATATTAGACCCAGTATATCTCCATGGGGAGCACCGGTGTTGTTCGTAAAGAAGAAGGATGGTAGTGTTCGACTATGTATCGACTATCGAGAGTTGAATAAGCTGACAATCAAGAATCGATATCCACTACCCAGGATCGATGACTTGTTCGATCAGTTACAAGGAGCGAAGGTATTTTCAAAGGTCGACCTTCGATCAGGCTATCATCAGCTGAAGATTAAAGAAGGTGACATTCCGAAGACAACTTTCAGGACAAGATACGGACATTATGAGTTCTTAGTGATGTCCTTCGGATTAACTAATGCACCGACAACATTCATGGAACTTATGAACCGAGTTTTCCACGATATGTTGGATACGTCGGTTATAGTATTTATTGATGACATATTGGTATACTCCAAGGACAAGGAAACCCATGTCAAGAACCTAAAGGCAGCCCTACAGCGTTTAAGGAAAGAGAAGTTATACGCCAAATTTTCGAAGTGTGAGTTTTGGCTAAGTGAAGTCGCCTTTCTAGGCCATGTAGTATCTGCAGAAGGAATCAAAGTGGACCCCAGTAAGATCGAGGCTATTGTGAAGTGGGAAGCACCAAAGAGTGTTTCAGAAATTAGAAGTTTTCTGGGTCTAGCTGGATATTATCGGAGATTCATAGAAGAATATTCTCGGATTTCCGTACCTCTTACCAGTTTGACCAAGAAAGGAGAAAAATTTGTATGGACGGATAAGTGTGAAAAGAGTTTTCGAACACTAAAGATCAGATTGATATCCGCCCCAATTTTGACCATTCCCGTTCCAGGATAGACATTTACTTTATACACTGATGCATCGGGATTGGGACTAGGATGTGTGCTTATGCAAGGAGAGCAAGTAATTGCGTATGCCTCGAGACAGTTAAAGGTACATGAGAAAAATTACCCCACCCATGATTTGGAGTTAGCGGCAGTAGTACATGCTGTCAAGGTATGGAGACACTACCTATACGGAGAGAAATTCCAGATTAAGTCGGACCATAAAAGTCTTACTTATTTATTTAATCAGAAGGAGTTGAATATGAGACAAAGAAGATGGCTGGAATTATTGAAAGACTATGATTGCGATATCCAGTATCATCCGGGTAAAGCGAACGTGGTAGCAGATGCATTGAGCAGAAAAGCAATGATTAAATCTCAAGGAGAAGTTAGCACGACTGCAGCAATGTGTACCAACGGGATGGTGTTTAATCACGGCAACGAGCAGTATGTGATAGATACAACGGATGGATCAGCCAACCAAGGGTTTATTCATTGGTTTTCGAATATGTTCGTGGCATTGAAGATTATATCGGATATAGTGGATGAAGTAAAGACAGCTATCAAAGCAGATCCTTATCTGAGAACAGTACAAGATGATATTGAGAAAGGTAGGACTAACCCTGAGTTCACCTTGGATGACGAGAAGGTACTGAAATACAAAGGAAGAATATGTGTACCTGAAACAGAAAATATAGACATTAGACACCGACTGATGAAGGAAGCCCACACCACCATCTACTCGATACATCCTGGAAGCACAAAAATGTATCATGATCTAAAGAAACTGTATTGGTGGAGGGGAATGAATGTAGATGTAGCTAAGTTCGTGTCTCAATGCCTAAATTATCAGAAAGTAAAGGCGGAACGACAAAGACCCGCAGGACTGTTACAGCCATTACCAGAACCAGCATGGAAATGGGACTGCATCACTATGGACTTCGTCACAGGACTACCATTGACTCCTCGAGTAGTTGATGCAGTTTGGGTGATTGTAGACCGTCTGACTAAGACAGTTCGCTTCATACCGATACGACCCCAGTATACACTGGAAAGGTTAGCAAAGTTGTATGTGGATAATATTGTTCGGTTACATGGTGTTCCAGAAAGCATTGTGTCCGATAGAGATCCCCGATTTACTTTTAAATTTTGGGAAGAACTGCAAAAGGCTATGGGTACAACATTGAAGTTCATCTTGCATTCCACCCACGGACAGACGGACAGTCAGAGCGTACAATCCAGATTCTAGAAGATATGCTACGAGCATGTGTGATTGATTTCAAAGGATCATGGGACGAAAAGTTACCATTGATCGAGTTCGCTTACAATAACAGTTATCAGGATACTATACAGATGTCACCTTATGAAGCACTGTATGGTAGGAAGTGTCGAACTCCCTTGTTTTGGAATGAAGTTGGAGAACGTAGTATTGTTGGACCGGAATTTGTTGAAGAGACTTGTCGAGTGGCCGACATCATCAAGGAGAGAGTGAAAACAGCTCAGAACCTTCAGAAGCAATATGCAGATACTCGACGAAGAGATCTAGAGTTCGCCGTAGGTGATAAAGTATTTTTGAAAGTATCGCCTATGAGAGGATTGAAGAGATTCAGACAGAAAGGAAAACTAAGTCCAAGATATGTCGGGCCATACGAAATTCTAGCTAAGCGTGGAAAAGTAGCTTATCAGTTGGCATTACCACCATCTATGTCAAGTGTGCACGACGTATTTCACATTTCTCTACGGAAGAAGTATGTCAAGGATTCGACGCATGTGTTGACAGTAGATTTGCGGGAATTGACCGATGATTTGACATTCGAGTAACACCAACGGAAATCACCAGTCGAAAGGTTCAACGCTCACGCAAATGTAGATATCTACTATGTTAAGGTCACATGAAAAAGTAGAGACATGGAAGAAGTTACATGGGAAGAAGAGAATGCTATGCGGAAGCAATACCCTCACTTGTTTGATTCAGAAGGTACGTGCACATATTGGCAGCAATCAGTCTCCATCGTTGATCAGTAAGATCCTTGCTGTAGAATCTTTTTGACCATCATTAGCCCACTGACATGCGCTCCGAACAATTTTGAGGATGAAATTTTTATAAGTTGGGGGGAATTGTAAGACCCGTGTCAAACTAACCCGGTCTTACCACCTTAAACCAGGTTTACCCATCATGGTCGAGTCAAGTGGACCAAGGGCATGAAGGAGATCGAGATCCCAGGTATAAAATCGACCCAAAAACAATTAATTTTAGGGGAGGGTCGCATACCCAGCCAAGTAGGGTCAGACCTCCCAAAACAGAATGTCAGACCCTCAAATTTGAAGGGAGGGTCGGACAGCTTAAGATCCTAGGGTCGACGGGATCATCGACCCTCCCATCGACCCTTGGTTTCTGACGAATATAGAAATTAGGAAATTTCTATATTTTTCGATTGGGATTCTTTCCAAATCTCAATGGGACTATTATAGGACATTCCTACTCTATTTAAAGGACGTCCCTAAGCCACTTTCACTCCTTTCACAACCCTAATTGAATTGAGAGAAAGAGAGAAGAAGGAAAAGAGGAAGAAAGGAGACAAGGAGGAAGACTTAGCAAAAAGGGGAAGAGTTACAGAGAAAGATTAATCTTCTCAGGTATGGATACTAATTCCATGAGTTTCTACAGACCTTAGGTTAGATATGGTTGAGTGTAGGATTTCGGAGAAACCCAAACCATCCATTCATGGTTAGGTTTTCATGGAAAACCATAGGATGATGCATGAAAACTATTTAGATGGATTATACATGGTTCTAGACCATGGAATGACTGTTGAATGAATGTAGGAAGCAAGCCATAGGACCCTAAACACGAAGAGTGAATTTAAAAGTGGAAATTGGACCAGAGTGTTTCGAGGGTCGCACCGAGGGTCGATAGACCATTCGACCCTAGGTGTTCCTGACCATCGACCCTCAGCATTCGGGAAGTTTAGAATGGAGGGAGGGTCGATAGACCCATCGACCCTAGCATCGACCCTCAGTTGACAGAATGGTTTTAAATTCTGAATTAATTCTAATTAAATTCTATCGACTTTGTTAGGTTTGCTAGCAATAAAATAAAGTTATAACGGTGATTCTAAAGCTTGGAAAAATATCTTTTAGCAAGCTAAGGTGAGGAACCTTAACTCTAAACTAAATTGGTTAATAATAAACTGTTTTCTATTTCTTGAGTCCTATACTATGATTGATTCTATGCGAATATGTTGTAATGTGCATACAACATGCCATCCACTATTTCTATTACTTGTTCATGCATATTTACTTTATTGTTTATAACATGATGATGATGATGATGATAGGAATAGGCATGTGCTTGTATGTGTGTGGTTGATGTGCTTGATGTGAGCGAGTATCGGGAGGTGTGATGAGAACGTCAATAAACGTTAACCTTTGGCGGGTCTCGGCACTTTAGCTCTATCTCTAACTCAAGTCTTGTGCATTGACATCGTCGTATCGCCATTACCTTAGCGGAACTATTATGTCGTAGAGTATCGGGGAGGTGGTCTCGGTCCTTGTAGTCTCGACTCTACCGGGGGCCTTAGCTCTATCTCTATGGATGTTCCGAGGGATCTTTGGGGTGAGGCCTTGGATACACTTGTTTGGCATTAGGATTGGTTAGTAGCGAGCCCGGTTTGCAAGCCCTCGCTAACGGGGGGCTTACGTGTTGGTATAGCATTATATAGCAATAAACGTTAACCTTTGTTGTATAATGTTATGGTAGGGTGGATGGGGACGACGATAAACGTTAACCTTCGGGCGGGCTTCCACACCCTGTGTATAGAGGCGGTGTCAATAAACGTTAACCTTTGACCACCCAACCTTTCTATTGCACATTGCAAACTATAAACCAGACCAAAGATATAAATTGACTTTTTGCATGCATATGTATTGTTGCATTGTTTTGGCTACTCACTGAGCCGTGTTGTGTGCTCACCCCTCGACATCGAACATTTTTAGTTGATGATGCAGGTTACACGGTGGAAGATTATATGAACGCGTCTGCGTACGGGAATATAGCAGCAATGGACGCTGGAGCAGAAGATGATACACATGACTCCTCTTGCGAGTGCTACTCGTGTGTATTTGATTAGATATTTTTATAGGTTTCTTTATTTGGATTTATTAAAGACTTGTATTGATATTTACTTATGTCCCGGTTGATACAGAATAATTTTCTATTAAATTATTAATATCATCTTAGTTCTCAGTTCATTTATTTATAAGATTTCCGCTATTGTGTATTTACTCTGATTATGATTGTGGATGCGTGTAAGTTTGGATAACGCGGGGATAGCCTATTAGAGATCCTGATTGAACCATTGGTTTGATAGCGGTTCATCACACCATTCTGGTTAGACCAAAATTGGGGTGTGACAGGATACACCCGACTCCTCTTGCAAGTGCAACTCGTGTGTATTTGATTAGATATTTTATAGGTTTCTTTGATTGGATTTATTAAGACATGTATTTGTTATTTAAATATTTATGTCTCAGTTGAAAACAGAATAATTTGCTATTAAATTAATGATATCATTTTAGTTCTCAGTTCATGTTATTATAAGACTTCCGCTATTGTGTATTTACTCTGATTATGATTATGGATGTGTGTAAGTTTAGATAACGCGGGGATAGCCTATTTGAGATCCTGGTTGAACCGTTGGTTTATTAGCGGTTCATTACACCATTCTGAATAGTCCAAAATTGGGGTGTCACATGGAAATGGGACTGCATCACTATGGACTTCGTCACCGGTTTACCATTGACCGCCCAAGTAGTTGACGCAGTTTGGACGATTGTAGACTACCTGGCTAAAATGGCTTGATTTATAGCTATACGACCTTAGTATACACTGGAGAGGTTAGCTAAGTTGTATGTGGATAATATTGTTAGATTACACGGTGTACCTGAAAGCATTGTGTCCGACAGAGATCCACGATTTACTTTAAAGTTTTGGGAAGGATTGCAAAAGGCTATGGGTACAACATTGAAGTTTAGTACTGCATTCCATCCTCAGATAGACGGATAGTCGGAGCGTACCATTCAGATTTTTGAAGACATGCTCCGAGCCAGTGTAATTGATTTTAAAGGATTGTGGGATGAAAAATTACCACTGATCGAGTTCGCTTATAACAACAGCTATGAGGCTACTATACAGATGTCACCCTATGAAGCACTGTATGGCAGGAAGTGTTGAACTCCTTTGTTTTGGAATGAAGTTGGAGAACGTAGCATTGTTGGACTGGAATTTGTTGAAGAGACATGTCGAGTAGTCGACATTATTAAGGAAAGAGTAAGAATGGCTCAGAATTGTTAGAAACAGTATGCCAATACTCGGTGCCGAGACCTTGAATTTTCCATAGGTGATAAGGTATTCATCAAAGTATCACCTATGCGAGGTTTGAAACGGTTCGGACAGAAAGGGAAACTAAGTCCGAGATATGTCGGACCATATGAGATTCTAGCTAAACGTGGAAAAGTGGCTTACCAGTTAGCACTACCACCATCTATGTCAAGTGTGAGTGATGTATTTCATATCTCCTTATTAAAGAAGTACGTCAGAGATCCAATGCACGTTTTGACAGTAGATTCACTTGATTTGACTGATGATTTGACATTTGAAGTTGCACCAACTGAAATTACCAGCTGAAAGGTTCAACGACTATGCAACCGTGACATCTATTATGTTAAAGTCACCTGGAGAAGCTGAAGTATAGAAGAAATCACATGGGAAGAAGAGAATGCTATGCGAAAGCAATACCCTCATCTTTTCGACTCGAAAGGTATGTACAAATTTCGAGGATGAAATTTTTATAAGTAGGGGGGTGTTGTAAGACCCGTACCAAACTAACCGGTCTTACCACCTTGTACCAGGTTTACCTATCATGGTCGAGCCACACAGACCAAGTGCATGAAGGAAATCACAAAACCAGTTATGACATTGACCCAAAAATAGTAAAATGGAGGGTAGGGTCGCATGCCTAAACAGGTAGGGTCGACCGTACCTCAGCAGGGTCCAACCCATGACTTTTGAGTCCTAGGGTCGGATGACTTGAGACCCTGGGGTCGGATGACTTTTGAGTCCTAAGTCTTTATTAATATGAACTGAATGTCTAATAAGAAATAAATAAATATACCATTTATCCAATGTTAACTAAAATATACTTTAAATATCTCTTACAATTCGATAAATCCTAATATGAAAATAAATCACTAAGCATAAACATAGTGGGAACACTCGCATGATAAGTCATGCTCGTCCTCCACCACATGCACGTGCATAGCTGGCATGTGTCCATATGATGATGTATTAACATAGTCTTTGACAGTGGTGCTTGCATCATCAGCTAAAAGAATATGATATCGTGGGGTGAGCTCACAACTTAGCTCAGTGAGAAAACAAAACAATGCAGCAAACATATGCATGATGTCATATTCATATATTTGGTTTGGGTTAAGTTTACAATGTGCTATGACAAGGATAGCCAACCACCACACCTCCATACATGAGAGTGTGAGATTCCCAATGGATCATACACAGCCATCGCTCCATAACACTCAATACAAGATAGAGATAGAGCTAGAGCTTGATGGATCACACACCGTCAGCACCCCCTGATACGCTACCCCAGACCAGTATGTATGCCCTTATTGGTGAGGGCTTGCAAACTGGGTTCGTGACTAACCAATCCGAGATGTCATCAAAATGTATCCAAGGCCTTACCTGATCATCCTTCAATATGCCCACAGAGATAGAGCTAGGGTCCGTCGGAGAGCTAGAGCCACACACTGTGATCATCCCCCCTGATACCCTATTATGTACTAAGTTTGCTAAGGTAACAGGGATATGATGATGTAGTGTGGTGAATAGTTTGATGCTACAACCTCTCCCCATCCAACACACTGACCACACACAAACATATGCCTATCTTCATCATTAATATCATAATAGAAATATAAATATATATGCATGAAAGACATATATAGCAATTATTGGATGACATGTAAGATGCACAAACAAACATACAGATCATGGCAGCAAACAGTTAACAAAAATGTAAAGGGTAGCTTGTTATTAACCCATTGGTTTAGGTCTTGTCCTTCACATGTGAATGATGTTCGTTGCTTCCCTAAGCCTTAGAAACTAGCTTGGGTTAATGGAAAACCTAAAAAATTAATAAACTTTAATTAGAACTCGATACCGTCAAGTTATAGTAATCAGACTCACTATCAGGTCTGGTATTTATGCCTTCCGGATATTGTCTGATCGAGCAACTGGTCTTGCATTGGCTGACCAATTAGCCATCCGAACAAACTCTGTCATACTTCTTGAGAGTGACAGGTTGCCTATCCGGTCAAGCATCTAGCTGACCTGTAAGACCCGTACCAAATTAACCGGTCTTACCACCTTGTACCAGGTCGACCTATCATGGTCGAGCCACACGGACCAAGTGCGTGAAGGAAATCACAAAACCAGGTATGAAATTGACCCAAAAATAGTAAAATAGAGGGTAGGGTCGCATGCCTAAATAGGTAGGGTCGACCCCACCTCAGCAGGGTCCAGCCCATGACTTTTGAGTCCTAGGGTCGGATGACTTGAGACCCTAGGGTCGACGGATTCTGTGACCCTAGGATCGACCCTAGGCAAACTGACATAAACCAAAAATTAGGAAACTTTCCTAATTCAAAGGGAACCTTTCCTAAACTCGTTGGGACGTATTTTGGGAGGTTTTCCTCTATAAATAGGATGTCCCTTAGGCTCTTTTACTCCTTTTGAAACCCTAATTGAATGTGAGAGAAGAGAAGAGAAGGAAGAGAAGGAAAGTTGGAGAAGAAGGCTAAGGAGAAGAGTTTTAGAGGAATCTCTGAACTCAACAAGACTAAGGTATGAAAACATTCTTCATAAATTGTGTAAGACCCTTGAATAGTATATAAAGAGGGTAGGATCTAGGAGAAACCCAAATCATCCATCCATGGGAAGATTTCAATGGAATCCATGGAGGGAATCATGGTAAACAAAGTAAAGGAAGTAACTTGGAGTTTAAGTCGACTCAAATTACATCTGGTCGCACTTAGGGTCGACTGGTAACCAACCCTATCAGACCACAGGATCGACCCCTAGCACTTGGGAAGTCCAGGGAAGCTATGGTCGTACCTAGGGTCGATGGATAACCGACCCTATGATCAACCCTATACCTTGGGGTCTCAGGTACCTATGATCCATCCTGCGACCCATCCTGCGACCCTAGCTTTACAGCAAGCTTAAAACTATCGGAATGATTTCTAATTAAGATCTATCGACTTGTTAGGTTTTCCTATTGATATAAAGGTGATTCTTAAAGCTTGAAAGAGGATCTACACTCAAGCAAAGGTGCGGGAACAAGACCTAAACTAATTGGCTAATAATAAACCGTTTTTATTTATTGAGTCCAATCCCATGTATGATTCTATGATTGTATGATTGTAATGTGCATATCACATGTCATCTACTATTCCTATTATTACTGTTCATGCATATTTAATTCTATTTATTTACAACATGATGTTGATGATGATGCTAGGAATAGGCATGAGAATGTTTGTGTGTGGTTAGTGTACTTGATGCGAGTGGGGCATCATGTAAGACCCGTATCAAACTAACCCGGTCTTACCACCTTGAACCAGGTCTACCCATCATGGTCAAACCAAATGGATCACGTGCGTGAAGGAGATCACGATCCCAGGTATTAAACTGACCCAAAAACACTCAAAATAAGGGGAGGGTCGCATACCCAGCAACGGAGGGTCGGACCCCCCCCCCCAGTATAAAAGTCAGACCCCCAGTTTTACATGGGGGGTCGGACATTTTAAGGGCCAGGGGTCGATGGGATCTTCGACCCCCCTATCGACCCCCGATAGTCGGTAAAAAAATAGTTCGAAACTAAAATTAAAAAACCTTCCTAATTTTAATGGGATTCCTTCCTAATCTCAATGGGACTTATTTTTGGAGTTTCTACTCTATAAATAGGACATCCCTAAGCCTCTTTCACTCCTTTTACAACCCTAATTGGATTGAGAGAAAGAGAAGAGAAGGAAGAGAAGGAGAAGAGAAGGAAAGTGGAGAAGAAGACCAAGGAGAAGGGATTCAGAGGAAGAAGCATACTTCTCAAGTATGGATACTATCTCCATGAATTTCTTAAGACCTTAGAGTAGATAATGAAGAGGGGATTATCTAGGAAGAACCCAAATCATCCACCCATGGTTAGGTTTTCATGAAAAACCATGGAGAAAATCATGAAAGCCATATAGGTGAATAAACCACGGTTCTAGGCCATAGAACATGTGTGGAATAGACTGTAGGAGCAAGCCATAGGACCCCAAACACGAAGAATGGACTGAAGGAAGAAAAATTGACAAAACCCACAGGGGGTCGTGTGGGGGGTCGATGGCCAATCGACCCTACCAGACCCTGAGCATCGACCCCCAGTGTTCGGGAAGTCCTGAATAGGGGTGGTCGCACCCAGGGTCAATCAAGACTCCGACCCTAGCATCGACCCCCAGTTAGCAGCATGCTTTTTAAAGTCTGAATTAATTCTAAATAAATTCTATCGACTTGGTTAGGTTTTCTGGAGATATAATATCGATATATAGTTGATTCTTAAAGCTTGAAAGAGGACTTACGATCAAGTAATGGTGAGGGAACAAGACCTAAACTAATTGGTTAATAATAAACTATTTTACTTTTGCGTCCAATGCCATGATTGATTTTATGCGTGTATGATTGTTATGTGCATTCAACATGTCATCCAATATTTCTATTATTACTGTTCATGCATATTTACTTTATTGTTTATAACTTGATAATGACCATGATGATAGGAATAGGCATGTGAATGTATGTGTGTGGTTGGTGTACTTGATGCGAGCGAGTATCAGGGGGAGTGTCATAGGCAGGGCCTCAGCACTCTAGCTCTGTCTCTAACTCAAGTCTTGTGCATTAGCATCGTCGTATCGTTATAATTTTAGCAGAACTATTACGTCGTAGAGTATCAGGGGAGGTGGTCTCGGTCCTTGTAGTCCCTGACTCTATCGGGGGCGCCTTAGCTCTATCTCTATGGGCGTTCTGAGGGATGCTGGGGTGAGGCCTTGGATACACTGTTTGGCATTAGGATTGGTTAGTTGCGAGCCCAGTTTGCAAGCCCTCGCCAGCAGGGGCTTACGTGTTGGTATGGCACTGTACAACAATAAACGTTAACCTTTGTTGTACAATGTTCTTGGTAGGGTGGATGGGGATGACAATAAACGTTAACCTTTGGGCGGACTTCCACACCCTGTGTATAGAGGAGGGGTCAATAAACATTAACCTTTGACCACCAAACCTTCTATTGCACATTGCAGACTTTAAACCAGACCAAAGATATGAATTGAATGCATGCAAATGTATTGTTGCATTGTTTTGTTTGCTCACTGAGCCATGATGTGTGCTCACCCTCTCGACGTTGAATGTTTTTAGTTGATGATGCAGGTACTGCCGTCGAAGATTATGTCAGCACTCCAGTGTACGGGCACATGGCGGCGATGGAAATTGAAGAAGAAGTGGATACGCATGACTCCTCTTGCGAGTGCAACTCATGCGTATTCGATTAGATTTTTTTTTAATTATTTGGATTTAGTAAAGACATGTAATTGATATTTATTTATGTCTTAGTTGATACAGAATAATTTGCTACTTAAATATGATTATCACATCTAGATTTCTCAGTTCGCCTTACTATAAGACTTCCGCTATTGTGTATTTACTCTGATTATGAATGTGGATGTACGAGGTTTAGATAAAATGGATATAGCCTACTCGAGATCCTGGTTGAACCGTTGGTTTGCTAGTGGTTCATCACACCATTCTAAATAGTGCAGAATTGGGGTGTGACAACTTGGTATCAGAGCATCTCAGGCATTGTCCGGTAAACTAGCATACCTTCACGACGAATTGTGAACTGAGATAGGATAGAATTTAAAACTGTAATATTAACACACTATAAGCACAAGTGATGTTTGAGACCAAATTTGAAATGAGAATAATGCATCTCTTAAAGGGGAACAATTTTAAATACAATGAGAGAGAAACAAACGTATATAAATAGCTAAAGCAGAGTGCAGTCCACAACCCAGACAGTTACTCTGTAGTACAAAGAAAGAAAATAAACACAATCATGAAACTGGAGGTGAAGGAGGAGGCGGTGCTTCACGGTCTCTGTCATAATCTTCAGCGTAGACTCTAGTCAACCAGGCTACCTGAGTCTGGGTCGTCTGAAGACTAGCTGTGAGACCAGCCAATCACTGATCAGTTACGCGCTGAGCACCCAAAAGCTCCTCCATACGCATATCTGACCGACGCTGAGCATCTATGAGCTCTCCCATCCTCATGTCCGATATGCGTTGGGCGTCTAGTAGCTCATCCACTCTCACACACTGAGCATCTAGTAACTCCCCCATCCTCAGATCAGATCTGCGCTGAGCCTCTCTGATCTCATGCAATATCCCCATCATATCAGAAGGTGGGTGTGAAGGACCAGCCGCATGAGAAGGACCAGCCGCATAAGAAGTACTAGCTCCAGCAGCATGTGTAGGTGAAGGAGGTGGTATGGAGTCCACATCTATGTACTGACGGTCATCATCACCAGCAGGCTCCCCATGAATTCCAGCGGCTGCTGCTGCTGCCTCAGCGTCAGCCATCTCTACGTGAGTGCGAGGGAGCACCATCGCGTTCCTCTCCTCATCACTGACCTGGGCATCGCATGCCCATCTTGCAAATAGCCTCCCAATCCAGAAGTGATGAGAAGGATTTCTCCGGAATCTTCTCATCCAATAAGTCAACCCCCAGGCGGGTAAGCAAGGTAGTGATCATGAGTCCGTAAGGAAGGTTGCCCATGTGACTGGGCAACGTGGCACTGATCATGGTACACATGATGATGTATGGAAGGCAGACAGGCTGCCTAGTGCATATACAGTATAGGAGATACTGGGTCAGCTGGGAGATCCTCTCATAATGACCACTCTGCGGTATCAGGTTATGCTGAATGATCTTGCAGTATACCCGTGGATCAAAATGCAGATAACACGCCCTCATCTGCCAGCGATCAGATCGAATGAGCTAACTATCAATCTCAGCCCTCATCTGTAGAGAGAAGAACTGGGGCTCTCCAGGAGCACAGAAAACCATGGGGCCAGCATAGGAAATGCCCAGTAGGTCGGCCAGCTGTCGATAGTCAAATGAGATGTCAACTCCCTTGATGTAGCTCGTGATGCGCAGTTCATCACCCCTCTCCACATCATTGTAATCCCCCACTACCTGGAGGTTACAATAAAACTGGCGTACCAAGTCAGGATAGGTATAGGCTTCATAGGTAATGACAGGAAGCCAGCCCATGTCACCAAATGCTCTCTCCACATTGAACAAGGCTAACTCAGCCAAGTTCACCTTGTGACCTCCCTCTACCTTCTTGCGAGCGTAGTGGGCATACTGTGCCTCGGCTTCGTTGGAACAGAAACAAAGACGGTCGCAAACTCTGGGTACCTTGGTACGGGCCATAATATCTGCAAACCACAAGGAAAAATAGATAATGTATTAGTAAGGTAGAAAAATCCAAAATTTTGACATTATAACGACGTAAGTTGGCCAAAAGCCTCACTTTTCACCCATACACGTGGGCAGAAGGACTTAAATAGATCCTAAACTAACTTGTGAGACTTAAACAGGCGGAAATTGCAACTAATTAGATTGAATTGCAAGAAATTTCAAGAAATTCAAAATTTTGCCAAATTTAGGGCAAAAGGTGAAAATTTCAAGTTTCTCGATAACCAACCAATGAAACTCGAATATTTTTGAGGGCTTTCATCCATTGAATCACCAATAACAAAATCCCTCAATAAAAATCAAATTTTTACTGTTGAAAAAAGGTATAATTTGAAAAATACAAGATAAACGAGTAAAAACCTAGGTTAAGAAACCTAAAAACATGAAAAGGTAGAAGAAATACCTGTAGCGGACGTGTAGACGTTGGAACGGGGAGTGCAAACCACCAACGGATCGGAATGGGCACTGTAGCAACTCAGAGGAATGAGCTGAGTTGAAGCGGAGAAGGAAGAATGAGAAATGGACTCAGAATCGGACCTTAAAAATCTGATTTTTGGTCCGAGGGTCGGAGAATTTGATTAGAACAATCGACCCCCATATCGACCCCCGCATCGACCCTCGGCTCTCGGGAACCTGACAGAGAACCAGGGGTTACACTGAGGGTCGGATACCCATCGACCCCCCATCGACCCTCGGCTCTCAGGAAAAATGGATGATTTCCTAGGGTCGGATCCTAGGGTCGGACATACCATCGACCCTGCATAGAAAAGACAATATTTTTCACAAAATGATCTAAAAATTTTGAAAATAACATCGGTTAGCGTATCTACATGAAGTATAAATGATTGCCTCACGTCTTTTAATGATTTTCAGGCATCACCATTATCAGAGGGAAAATATGGCTGGGCGTAGAGTAACCAGGCAGAGCCGAAACGCAGTTCCACCACCACCACCCGTGGAGGAAGCCAGTCAAGAAAATATATATACACAGGGTAATCCGTAGGTTGCACCACCAGTAAACCAGGGTCAGGAAAATCCTACAAACTTGCCACCTCCACCACTGGAGCTGACAACCGTGGTTATGAACCTAGCGCAACGGCTGCAACAAATGCAACAAGCACAGGCTCAAATGCAAGCAGCAATGGGAATGATGTTTCAGACAGCACATGTTACGCCAATGCCAACTGGACAAACAAGTGCAACACCGGTGGGTAACCACCCAGCACCTCAAACACCTCAACTACAGCTGGATAGATTCCAGTACCAGGTCCTGAAGCAATTCGGGTTAATTACCAGTATCCACAACCTATGTTTGGGGCATACCCTCAAAATCAAATGGACCACTCCCGACTGGTCGAGCGATTCTTAAAGATGAAACCCAAGGAGTTTAACGGTAAACCGTCTGATCCTTTATGGCCAGCACATTGGATCGACGAGATGGAGAGGAATTTTCTGATGATGACTATTACAGAAGAAGAGAAGGTATTATGTGCCACCTTCATGCTAAAAGGTGATGCACATCATTGGTGGAAATCTACCAGGGCCTAACTATTAACCAAGCACGCCCTATTGACCTGGGCTATATTTAAAGAAGCTTTCTTTGAGAAGTACTTCCCCCGAAGCTTCAAAGATTCTATGGAAAAGGAGTTCCTGAGTATATATCAGGGACAGATGTCCGTGGATGCATATCAACAGCGTTATGAGGAGCTATTTTTCTTTGCACCACTCAGCATGCAAGAAAAGACACTAAGACCCGTAGGTTTGTCACGGGACTTAGAGGAAGCATCAGAGAGCATGTTCTAGGTTTGGAGAAGAAAATATATAATGAAGCTGTGTAAATTGCTCGAGTTATAAAATCGAGTCAGAAGGCGAGTTATTTCATGCAAAACAGAGGTATAAAAGGCCAGCTGGGAATGCTTATAATGGAGGGAATAACAAGACATTCAAACCCTTCCGTGCTCAAGGCTTTACTGCTGCACCCAAGACTACCCCAGTAACTCAACAGCAGCCAAAGCCAAATACTGAAGGTCCAAAATGTTTTAATTGCAATCAAGCGGGGCATATGGCAAGGGAGTGTCCTAAGCCTAGGAAGCAGCTACATCAAGACGAGTTTATGCTATTACATCTGAGGATGCTGCCGCATCACCCGATGTTGTCACAGGTATGACTGAAACCTTTTAAGTTGTATTACATTGTGTGAGCATGTAGACTAAGTTAAAATAAATCACAGGTATCGTACCTATAAATGACATACCAGCCAGAGTACTCTTTGACTCAAGAGCTACTCATTCTTTTATATCTGTGTCATTTGGAAAGAAGCTGAATTTACCCATCAAAACATTAGACTATAAACTACTTGTACGGTCACCGATGGGGTTAGAAGTGGAGTTAGAAAAAGGTTATGGGCCATGTTCAGTTCTCATTGGCGAGAAAACCTTAGATGCAACCTTGATCCAACTTGGGATGACAGACTTTGACGTCATCTTAGGAATGGACTGGTTAGCTCGGCATTCTGCGAACCTATTATGCGACGAAAAGAAGCTAACATTTAAAAACAAAGAAGGAGCAGAATTCAGTTTTGCGGGAACCAAACTTCCCCGTAAATGCAAGCTCATACTCTCAGCACTAAAGGCTAAGAAGTGCCTTGAGAAAGGAGCAGTCGGGTATCTAGTGTTAGTGGTCGACCTCACCAAAGAAGCACCACGGATGGAAGATATTGATGTCGTGCGGGACTATCCCGACGTATTTACTGAAGAACTACCAGGATTACCACCCGATCGAGCCACAGAGTTTGTGATAGATCTTATACCTGGATCCGCACCAGTATCAAAAGCACCAAAGAGCGTTGTAGAAATTAGAAGTTTTCTGGGTCTAGCTGGTTATTATCGATGATTTATGGAAGACTATTCTCGGATTGCCGTACCTCTCACCAGTCTGACTAAGAAAGGTGAAAAGTTTGTGTGGACAGATAAATGCGAGAAGATCTTCCAAACCTTGAAGACCAGATTGATATCCACTCCGATTTTAACTATTCCTGTTCCAGGACAGCCATTTGTCTTGTACACTGATGCGTCAGGACTGGGATTAGGATGTGTGCTTATGCAAGGAGAACAAGTAATTGCTTATGCCTCAAGATAGTTAAAGACACATGAGAAAATTTATCCCACTCATGATTTGAAGTTAGCGACAGTAGTACATGCTGTCAAGATATGGAGACATTACCTATACGGAGAGAAGTTTCAGATTAAATCGGACCACAAAAGTCTTACTTATATATTTAATCAAAAGGAGTTGAATATGAGACAAAGAAGATGGCTGGAACTATTGAAAGAGTATGATTGTGATATCCAGTATCATCCGGGGAAAGCTAATGTAGTAGCGGATGCGTTGAGCAGAAAGACAATGATAAAATCTCAAGGAGAGGTTAGCACAACTGCAGCAATGTGTACTACTGGAACGGTATTCAATCACGACAATGAGCAGTATGTGATAGATACAACGGATGGATCAGCCAACCAAGGGTTCATTCATCGGTTTTCCAATATGTTCGCTGCATTGAAGATTATATCAGATATAATTTATAAAGTAAAGACAGCTATCAAATCAGACCCTTACCTGAGAATGGTACAAGAAGACATCGAAAAAGGTAGAACTAACCCTGAGTTCACCTTGGACGAAGAGAAGGTATTGAAGTACAAAGAAAGAATATGTGTACCCAAAACAGAAAGTGTGGACATTAGACACTGACTGATGAAAGAAGCCCATAGCACCATCTATTTGATACACCTGGGAAGTACAAAAATGTATCATGATCTAAAGAAATATATTGGTGGAGAGGAATGAAAGAAGACGTAGATAAGTTCGTGTCTCAATGCCTAAATTATCAGAAAGTAAAGGCTGAACGACAAAGACCCGCAGGACTATTACAGCCGTTATCGAAACCAGCATGGAAACGGGACTGCATCACTATGGACTTCGTCACAGGGTTACCATTGACTCCTCGAGTAGTTGACGCAGTTTGGGTGATTGTAGACCGCCTGACTAAATCAGCTCGCTTTATACCGATACGACCTCAGTATACACTAGAGAGGTTAGCAAAGTTGTATGTGGATAATATTGTTCGATTACACGGTGTACCAGAGAGCATTGTGTCCAATACAGATCCACGATTTACTTCTAATTTTTGGAAAGGATTGCAAAAGGCTATGAGTACAACATTGAAGTTTAGTACTGCATTCCATCCATAGTCAGATGGACAGTCTGAGCATACAGTTCAGATTCTAGAAGATATGCTACGAGCATGTGTAATTGATTTTAAAGGATCATGGGATGAAAAATTACCACTGATCGGGTTCGCTTATAACAATAGCTATCAGACTACTGTACAGATGTCACCCAATGAAGCACTGTATGGCAGAAAGTGTCGAACTCCGTTGTTTTGGAATGAAGTTGGGGAATGTAGTATTGTTGGACCAGAATTTGTTGAAGAGACTTGTTGAGTGGTCGACATTATCAAAGAAAGAGTGAGAACAACTCGGAATCGTTAGAAGCAATATGCAGATACTCGACGCAGAGATCTTGAGTTCATCGTGGGTGATAAAGTATTCTTAAAAGTATCGCCTATGCGAGGATTTCAGACAGAAAGGGAAACTAAGTCCAAGATATGTCGGGCCATATGAGATTCTAGCTAAGCGTGGAAAAGTAGCTTACTAGTTAGCACTACCACCATCTATGTTAAGTGTGCATGACGTATTTTATATTTCCTTATTGAAGAAGTATGTCAAAGATCCAACGCATGTTCTGACAGTAGATCTGCCTGATTTGACTGATGATTTGATAATTGAAGTAACACCATCTGAAATCACCAGCCGAAAGGTTCAACAACTACGCAATCGAGATATCTATTATGTTAAGGTCACTTGGAGAAGTAGAGACATGGAAGAAATTACATGGGAAGAAGAGAATGCTATGCGAAAGCAATACCCACATTTATTCGACTCAGAAGGTATGAACAATTTCGGGGATGAAATTTTTATAAGTAGGGGGGAGTTGTAAGACCCGTATCAAACTAACCCAGTCTTACCACCTTGAACCAGGTCTACCCATCATGGTCGAACCAAATGGATCACGCGCGTGAAGGAGATCACGATCCCAGGTATTAAACTGAGCCAAAAACACTCAAAATAAGGGAAGGGTCGCATACCCAGCAAGGGAGGGTCGGACCCCCCCAGTATAAAAGTCAGACCCCCAATTTTACATGGGGCGTCGGACATTTTAAGGACCAGGGGTCGACGGGATCTCCGACCCCCCTATCGACCCCCGGTAGTCGGTAAAAAAATAGTTCGAAACTAAAATTAGGAAACCTTCCTAATTTCAATGGGATTCCTTCCTAATCTCAATGGGACTTATTTTAAGAGTTTCTACTCTATAAATAGGACGTCCCTAAGCCTCTTTCACTCCTTTTACAACCCTAATTGGATTGAGAGAAAGAAAAGAGAAGGAAGAGAAGGAGAAGAGAAGGAAAGTGGAGAAGAAGCCCAAGGAGAAGGGATTCAGAGGAAGAAGCATACTTCTCAGGTATGGATACTATCTCCATGAATTTCTTAAGACCTTAGAGTAGATAATGAAGAGGGGATTATCTAGGAAGAACCCAAATCATCCACCCATGGTAAGGTTTTCATGAAAAACCATGGGGGAAATCATGAAAGCCATATAGGTGAATAAACCACGGTTCTAGGCCATAGAACATGTGTGGAATGGACTGTAGGAGCAAGCAATAGGACCCCAAACACGAAGAATGGACTGAAGGAAGAAAAATTGACAAAACCCACAGGGGGTCGCATGGGGGGTCGATGGCCAATCGACCCTACCAGACCCTGAGCATCGACCCCTAGTGTTCGGGAAGTCCTGAATAGGGGTGGTCGCACCCAGGGTCGATCAAGACTCCGACCCTAGCATCGACCCCCAGTTAGCAGCATGCTTTCTAAAGTTTGAATTAATTCTAATTAAATCTATCGACTTGGTTAGGTTTTCTAGAGATATAATATCGATATATAGTTGATTCTTAAAGCTTGAAAGAGGACTTACGATCAAGTAAAGGTGAGGGAACAAGACCTAAACTAATTGGTTAATAATAAACTATTTTACTTTTGAGTCCAATGCCCTGATTGATTTTATGCGTGTATGACTGTTATGTGTATTCAACATGTCATCCAATATTTCTATTATTACTGTTCATGCATATTTACTTTATTGTTTATAACCTGATAATGACCATGATGATAGGAATAGGCATGTGAATGTATATGTGTGGTTGGTGTACTTGATGCAAGCGAGTATTAGGGGGAGTGTCATAGGCCGGGCCTCATCACTCTAGCTCTATCTCAAACTCAAGTCTTGTGCATTAGCATCGTCGTATCTCCATTACTTTAGTAAAACTATTATGTCGTAGAGTATCAGGGGAGGTGGTCTCGGTCCTTGTAGTCTCTGACTCTACCGGGGGGCCTTAGCTCTATCTCTATGGGCGTTCTGAGGGATGCTGGGGTGAGGCCTTGGATACACTGTTTGGCATTAGGATTGGTTAGTTGCGAGCCCAGTTTGCAAGCCCTCGCCAGCAGGGGCTTACGTGTTGGTATGGCACTGTACAGCAATAAACGTTGACCTTTGTTGTACAATGTTCATGGTAGGGTGGATGGGGATGACAATAAACGTTAACCTTTGGGCAGACTTCCACACCCTGTGTATAGAGGAGGGGTCAATAAACGTTAACCTTTGACCACCGAACCTTTCTATTGCGCATTGCAAACTTTAAACCAGACCAAAGATATGAATTGAATGCATGCATATGTATTATTGATTTGTTTTGTTTGCTCACTGAGCCATGATGTGTGCTCACCCTCTCGACGTCGAATGTTTTTAGTTGATGATGTAGGTACTGCCGTCGAAAATTATGTCAACGCTCTAGTGTACGGGCACACGGTGGCGATGGAAGTTGAAGACGAAGTGGATATGCATGACTCCTCTTGCGAGTGTAACTCATGCGTATTCGATTAGATTTTATTTTAATTATTTGGATTTAGTAAAGACATGTAATTGATATTTATTTATGTCTTAGTTGATACAGAATAATTTGCTACTTAAATATGATTATCACATCAAAATTTCTTAGTTCATTTTACGATAAGACTTCCGTTATTGTGTATTTACTCTGATTATGAATGTGGATGTACGAGGTTTAGATAAAACGGATATAGCCTACTCGAGATCCTGTTTGAACCATTGGTTTGCTAGTGGTTCGTCACACCATTCTGAATAGTGCAGAATTGGGGTGTAACACATCAGGGGAAGTGTGATGTGGTGCGGTCCTAAGCACTTTAGCCCTATCTCTACTCAAGTCTTGTCCACTAACATCGTCGTATCGCCATTATCTTAGCAGAAATATTACGTCGTAGGGCTAGGGCATCAGGGGAGGTGGTCTCGGACCGTGTAGTCTTCGACTTTGCCTGGGGGCCTTAGCTCTATCTCTTTGGACGTATTGAGGGATGCTGGGGTGAGGCCATGGGTACACTGTTTGACATTAGGATTGGTTAATTGCGTGCCCAGTTTGCAAGCCCTCGCCAATAGGGGCTTACGTGTTGGTATGGGTAGAGCATCAGGGGAAGTGTGATGCGGTGTCCTAAACATTTTAGCTTTATCTCTATCCCATGGTGGGTGCATGTGGGGGCGGTAATGGTGTTTGATCCGTTGAGCGGTTCCACACACTCGTGTATAGAGGTGCAGCGGCCTCCAAACCTTTCTATAGCACATTGCAAACTTATATACCAGACCACAGATATGAATTGAATGCATGCATATGTTTGTTGCATTGTTTTGTTTGCTCATTGAGCCGTGATGTGTGCTCACCCTTTTTGAATTCGAATATTTTTAGTTGATGATGCAGGTACGACTGTGGAAGATTATATAAATGCTCCCGCATACGGGCACGCTACGATGGATGCTGAAGATATAGTGGAGACGCATGACTCATCATGCGAGTATAACTCATGCGTTTTCGATTAAATTTTTATTTGGACTATTAAGGAAATGTGATTTGATATTTTATTTACTTATGTCTCGGTCGATACAATATAATTGGATATTTTATTTATGATTATCACATTTAGATTCTCAGTTCATTTAATATTAAGACTTCCGCTATTGTGTATTTATTCTGATTATGGTTGTGGATGTGTATGGTTTAAGCAAACGGACACAGCCTATTTGAGATCATGGTTGAACCGTTGGCTTATTAGCGGTTCATCACACCATTCTGAATAGTACAAAATTGGGGTGTGACATGACCGGTCACTGGAGATGACAACCCCTGAATCGTACTCTAGGTTCTCTTCCAGTCTATTTTCTTTCAGAGTGGGTTCTTCAGCTCTTTAATGGGATCCATTCTAGAACCATTCTATGGTCGTATTATTTTAGGCTTTGGTCTCATTATAACATAGTTATTAGATCCTGATTATTCTTACAAATCTCACAACAAACTATCAAGGAATCATGGTGTTGAATCAAGTCTACCAATACTATAATTTTATACTCGATCTTAACATATCTTAGCATTCCACAAAGATGGGAACTTAGACTTACTGTTGATTCCTTGCTACTGGGGTTGGGAATTTAACACATCTTAGCATTATTTGCAGAGCTTCTTCTCCTTTCTCCAAGATTTCTTCTTCTCCAAACAAGCTTCTCTACTCTTGCTCTTAATTTTAGGCTTTGGGAATGATCAAAAGAGTGGGAATAAGTGGAGAGACGTCACTTATATAGAGGGTAACCTTTCATAGAGAGTGTGATTCCAATTAAGAAGGAGTCTTACTCAAATTTAGAAACTTTCCTAAACTCGGATTCAGTTTTTGGGCTTGGTCAGTTGTCTATTCGGTCTCCCAATCCACAGACTGGACAACCTAGGAAGAACTAGCTTCCTTACTTGGCTTTGTGGTTCCTTCATCTGGTTGGTTCACTTCAGCCAGTTATGATGGGAAGACTTGGCATGACACAGTTAGATCGGGTTAGTGGAGTGTGGGTCTTACATAAACTGCGTCCTCTTTCCCGCGTATACTGACGGATTATATAGCACAACATTCTCACACAGAGCAGCCACTATAATGAGGTGTCGCAGCTAGCCAAGTATTTGACCTTCTGCATGGCCACTAGGTAGGAGGTATGGATTCCATACATCATTATCAGGACCATGTATCATGTGACAATGCCCAGGTTGAAGGATAACCTACCCTATGGTTGATTGGTCACCACTCTCCTAGATCGTCTTAGCTTGAATATGGAGGGTAAACAAATCTATGAGGAGACTATTATGGTCGATCTAGACTGGGAAACCATCCATAAAATGAGGATGCATGACATAGTTTTGAGCAACGAGGAGATGGAGGGTCTTGAGTAGCCATTGAGAGGGCCAGCAGTCGTAGCAGCAGCAGCAGTTGTAGCAGCTGTGACAGTAGCGGAGGGTGTTTGAGCTAATGAGGATGAACACATGGAGGACATTCTAGCCCCTGCTCCTCCACCCGCTCCTATAGCAGATCGTTACAGTCCCCTTCTGACCAGATGCTATCACTGCTCTTAGAGATCATGAGGCTTAGCGCGAGACAGACCGACAACTCACAGAGATCAATCAGTGTCTCATCGTTACACAAGAGGAGGTGCATTGGCTGCCGGTGGCTTACGAGTAGGATTATGAGCATGATGATATGGCACCTGCACCACCTCCCCCACTAGTCCAGTGTTATCTTTTCTCTCATTTTGACTGCTTCTTATATGTTTTTTTTTTCTTTTATAGGGTAATTGTCCTGATTGTGGACTGTACCCTATTATTATGTCTGAACTCATTATTCATTTATACAAATGGTTATTGCCTTTTATATTATGCATTATGCTTTTGTCTGGTTCCTTGTCTCATCCAACATGCATGGTTTATTAATGTATGTTTGTATTAAGGCTTTTAAATTATCCTAGCTCAGTTCATAGACACAGGTTACAGGTTTGATTGGTAGAGCCCTTGTGCTTTGATACCAAGTTGTCACACCCTAATTCTGGCCGAACCAGAAGCGTAAATAAACCGTCAACGAACCAACAGTTCAAGCCAGGATTACAAAGAACCGTGCTAACATTTAAGCCATCACATCATAACCAATAATCAGAATATATAAATATCAATGGAAGTCTTTATTAATGAACTGAGAATCTAATGTGATAAATAATAAATAAATCTAATTATGCAAATGTTGACCAAAACATAAATAATTATATCCATTATAAGTTTTATAATCACAAATACCAAAATAAAACCCTAAAGATAAATACAGTAGTTGCACTTGCATGACGAGTCATGCTCGTTCTCCATCGTCTACACATCCATAGCTGCTACTCTTCCAAACGAAGGTGCATTAACATAGTCGTCCACTTACAACCTGCATAATCAGAAACTAAAAATAAGACGATATCATGGGGTTAGCTCACAACTTAGCTTAGTGAGAAACAAAACACGCAATAAGCAATATGCATGAGATAACATTCAATCATTGGGTCTGATAAAGTTTTCAAAATGCTATGGTAAGGATAGGCTACAACAACACCTCTATATACGAGAGTGTGAGCACACCCAACTATCAGGCTCTAACTAAAACCATTATAGCCCCATAACACTCACTACAAGATAGAGATAGAGCTAGGACCTAATGGCAGGCTACAACCAAGCCATCAGCACCCTCTGATACCTATCCCATACCAATACGTACACCCCTACTGGTGAGGGCTTGCAAACTGAGTTCGTCACTAACCATTCATAGATGTCATCACAAATGTATCCAAGGCCCTACCCCAACACCCTTTAATAGGAAACAGAGATAGAGCTAGAGCCTAGGGGTAAGGATATGGCCAACACTGTCAACACTCCCCATGATACCCTACCTTGTACTAAGCATGCTAAGATAGACTATGATATGATGATGTCAGTGTGATGAACAGTTCAAGGCTCTAACTTCTCTCTACCCAACACACCAACCACATACAAATACATGCCTATCCTCGATCACATCATTACAAGAATAAATAATATGCATGAAAAATAAATAACAGATATTGGATGACATGTTATACGCAGAATACAAGGAAATCAAAACACACAAGGTAGTTTGTTATTAACCAATTAATTTGGGGTCTTGTCCCTTACCTGTTGGGTGATTCTAACACTCTTTGAGACGTTGAAACTATCCTTGCTTGGTTGTGAGTCCAAGACAATCAATAGGATTAAATTTGGTTTAATTCTACCAATTTATTATTCATAGGATTCACTATTCGGACTGGCAAAAAGTAACTCTGGACATTTTCTGGTCACATGTCCGATGTGGCATAATGTCTAATCGAACATCACATCGGACAACCCTGAGACACTTCCTGAGAGTATCTGGTGCTGTCTTCGGTGTCACTTTAAGTGCCACCAGTTAACCAGACCAGACAACCTCCAGGTTGTTCTTCTGTTTGTGTTTTCCTTAGAGTTGATCCTTCGGCTCATGTTAGGCTTCATCCTATACCATTCTATGGTCAACATCATGTCTAGGGTTTGGGTTCTTCATTGTAACCCTAATTACTATGGTTATTGACATAGGTTTCTCATCAATGACTCATGATAAACCCACGTATGATCGTGGAGTTGGAATTGACTCATGATTACTGGTGGCTATGATCTCAATCCATTTATAACTTAGTCTTCTACAGGGATGAGGGGACTTACCATTGGTTTCATGATGACGAGGGTAGAAATAAACGGTGAGTGCATATCTGCTTCTCCCTTCTTCTCCTTTACAGTCTTCTCTTCTCCACAGCTCCTCTCTCAGTTCTCCTTCACAACTTCTTTTCTGGTTTGTAGTTGGTCCAAAGAGTGAGAGAAAGAGAGTGGGAAAAAGAAGCTTATATAGGAGAGTAATGTCCTATTTTGGATCCTCTCTCGTTTAGGAAAGTTATCTACACAAACTAGGAAACTTTCCTACTCTTAGACTCTATTCTAAGTTTGTCCAATCGTACAACCCACAAGATCAGACATCCTCAACCAGTTAGACCAGACAAAGTTAAAGTTGTCAATTTCGTACCTTGAATGCATGGCCTGTTATCGAACCATCTCCTTTGGCCCAGTTATGATTGAAAGACCTATCACGACACGTTAATCCATGTTAAACCGTGTTAGTAAAGTGCAGATCTTATACAGGATGTGCTGAGGGAGTAGCAACGGGAGAATGAGGCAAATCAATGAAAGTTCTTAGAGGATCTGAGGGCCATTCTAATGCCAGTTCTTGCACCTCAGGCAGTCAAAAACCAAGAAAACCTTAATAATACTACTCGGTTGCTTAGAGTAGGCATTGCCAATAATACAGGGGTAGCAATAGGATAGAACAGACTTGTAAACGAGGCTAACCAAATCCCTATAGCCACTCAAAATCTACCATGCCCGATTGTGCATAACAACTTAACCCAGCCCGAACCATTGAGAGATTCATGAAGATGAAGCCTTTAAAATTCATCAAGGTAAGCACAAATCCACTACAACCTCCTGTTTGGATTATGTCCAACTAAAAGGCTGTTCGGATGACAGTTTGTACTGAAGAAGAGAAGATTCTTTGTGCTACCTATATGCTGGAGGATGAACCCAACACTTGGTGGGAGTCTATGCAACCAGTCCTTGTTGCAAAACATCCACAAATCAATTGAGAGATTTTCTAAGAAGCATTCTTTAATAAATACTTCCCAAGAAGCTTCAAAGACAAGATGGAGGTTGAGTACCTCAACATATCACAAGGACAACAATCAGTGGATGATTACCAACATAGGTTTGAGGAGCTTTTCTTTTTTGCTCCAGCCAACATGAAGGAAGAAGCAGCTCAAACTTGAAGATTTACCAAGGGACTACTAGGTAACATTTAAGCTACTGTAGATGCATTGGGAAAGTACTTGTATTTGGAGGCCATGGAAACAGCCAAGGTTATTGAGGCCAGTCCGAGGGACAGTCACTTACACTCAGAAAGAAAGTAACAAGAGGACAACTAACTTCGCTAGTGGGAGGACAGCCAATAAGACCTTCCCTACCACTCAAACACTAGCCAAGCTTGTTGCTCCCAAGACCATCACTGTAGGGAATCGTCTAGTTGTTCATTCTATCACTAACCTGAAATGGTTTAACTATGGATAGACGGGACATTTCTCTAGGACTTGCTCTCACCCTCCGAAGGCCATGTATGCGGTATCTGCAGAAGAGGTTAAGGCATCGCTCGATGTGGTGATAGGTACATATTTAAATTAATTCTTTAGTAATATTGTGCATGCACCTAAATCTTAGAATTTCTATAAGTACGGTTAGTGTAGAGGGAATTCTAGCTAGAATATTATTTGATTTAAGAGCTACCCACTCTTTTGTATCACCAACCTTCGAAAAGAAGATCAAAGGTGACACCAAAACCCTTGAGGCATTACTAATCATTCGATCGCCTCTTGGTGTTAAAGTGGCGCTTAATGAATATCAAGGACCATGTCTAGTCCTAATTGAGGGTAGAAGTCTAGATGCAAGTTTGATCCAACTCAAGATGTTAGACTTCGATGTGATATTGGGTATGGACTGGTTGTCTTAGCACAAGGCCTGTCTCCACTGTGCAGAGAAGAAATTAAAGTTCAAAGAACATGATGGGAAGATATTAGAATTCATAGGAGAGAAAAGAACAAAGATGAGGAAACTATTCCTTTATATATTGAAAGCAGTTAAGTGTCTCCAGAATAGTGGCATAGGATTTTAAATGTCAGTCCTAGACATCACTTCTAAACGACCTCGTCTTGAAGACTTAGAATTTGTGAAAGACTTTCCTGATGTTTTTCTTAAAGATTTACTAGGGTTATTGACTGACAAAGCGACAGAGTTTGTGATAGATCTACTGCCCAGATCAGCAATAGTATCTAAGGCTCCATATCAAATGGCACCTATTGAATTAAATGAGGTGAAAGTGCAGCAATAGAAGTTATTGGTCAAAGGTTTTATCAAACCTAGTATATCTCCTTGGGGAGCACCAGTGTTATTCGAGAAAAAGAAGGATGGTAGTGTGTGTCTGTGGATAGACTACAGTGAGTTGAACAAACTCACTATCAAATATCGATATCTACTAATGCATATAGATGATTTGTTTAACAAACTCCAAGGTGCTGCCGTGTTCTCAAAGATTAATCGTAAATCGGGGTACCATCAATTGAAGATCTAGGAGAATGACATACCTAAGACCTCCTTTAGGACTAGGTATGGACACTATGAATTTCTGGTCTTGTCATTTGGACTGACTAAAGCTCCTGCCTCATTCATGGAACTGATGAACTGAGAGTTTCATGATATGCTAGAGACTTCAATCATAGTGTTCATCGACGATATGTTGATTTATTCTAAGAATTACATCTATGTCAAGCACTACAAAGGTTAAAAGAAAGGACCTTATATGCTAAGTTCAAGAAGTGTGATTTTTGACTGAAAGAAGTGGCTTTCTTAGGTCACATTGTATTAGCAGAAGGAATTAAGGTGGACTTTAGTAAAATTGAAGCCATTATAAACTGGGAAGCACCTAAGTCAGTTACTAAAATTCAAAGTTTCTTGAGTTTAGTTAGGTACTACCGAAGGTTTGTGAAAGATTACTCCAGGATCACGGTACCTCTGACTAAATTGACTAAGAAGGGGGGAGAAATTCATTGGTCAGACCAATGTGAAAGAAGTTTCTAGACTTTGAAGAATAGGTTGGTCTCAGCTCCCATATTGACCATTCCAAGACTAGATGAACCATTTGCTCTATATAGAGATGCCTCCATGCTAGGATTGGGATGTGTACTCATGCAAGGAGACCAAATCATAGCTTATGCATTGAGACAATTAAAGAAGCATGAGGAAAATTACCCTACTCACAACTTAGAGTTAGTAGTGGTGGTCTTCTCTCTCAAGGCATGGAGACATTACTTGTATCGGGAGAAGTTTCAGATCAAGTTCGATTACAAGAGCCTAACCTATTTCTTCACTCAAAAGGACTTGAATATGAGGCAACGAAGATGGGTAAAGCTATTAAAGGATTATGACTATGAAATCTTGTATTACCCAGGTAAAGCCAATGTTGTAGTTGATGTTTTAAGCAGGAAGAGTCTAACCAGACCAGAGGAAGGTCAGCTCAGACCCGATGTAGCCAGAACAAATCAATACTTGAAGGAAGATACAGAAGAAACTAGATGTGTCAGAAGACTCCTTAGGACATAAGGTGATCTGTGAACTTGTAAGCCTCTTTGTGTTTTTCAGATAAAGGCAGAGTTCGTTACAGAAGTAGTGAGAAAGCTACCAATTAACCTTTACCTCAGAACATTGAAAGAAGACCTACAAAAATGGAATGAAGACCCTGACTTCATTCTTTCAGGCGATTGTGCACTCAGATTTAGAGGAAGACTCTATATTCCTACAATAGCTGAGGATATTAAAGAAAGGATCTTGAGGGAAGCCCACAATGCTCTCTACTCATCTCATCTAGGCAGTACTAAAATGTACTATGACCTGAAGAAGACAGTATGGTGGAGAGGGATGAAAGTAGATATAACTAATTTCGTATACCAGTGTTTAACCTACCAGCAAGTTAAAACAGTTAGACAGAAACCCTCTGGATTTCTTCAACCCTTACTAGTACCTGATTGGAAATGAGACTATATTACCATGGACTTTGTTACCAGCCTACCCTTAACACCCAGAGCTGTGGACGCTGTGTGGGTAATCATTGATAGACTCACTAAGACTATAAAATCAGTACCCAAATTTCAATCTTAAGTTGAAAATTTCGGCTTGTAACAGGTCTTACCACAATGGACGGGTCAGACCGATGTGACTAAAGTGGGCAAAACATAATGGAGGAAGGTTAGACTTGATCCACCATACATAGGAGTTTACACTCTATTATGGTCATGCAGATGGGGCGTGCGGCCGGACCAAGTGGTCAGGCAATGTCCGCAGCCACACTCATCTATCAGACCCCATTTGGATGTACTGATGGGGTGTGAGACTGCGAAATGGCATCAAGCTGTGTGCAAAGCCACACGTAGTTGATGGATTGGTTTTTGGTCCAAAAGCCCCAGGCCCTACTAAGACATGAAAACTTAGTTTACCAATGACTAAACCAAAGGATTTTGGTCTATGTTTGACTATGGTTGATTGTCAATCAGACAAGGGACCACAATGGTGGATTGAAGACCATCTCTCTAATGGTTTGGGTTAATCTTTCACCAATCAACAACAAAACCCACTAGATGAGATTAGATTTTTGCCAATCTTAATAGGTTAACTATACACGATTTGGGTATGGTAAGTGTCACAACCCATTTTGGGGAATCAGGCATGATATTCGAGTCAACCTTCATGGTAACCTGAATCTTCTAACGATCGACAACCAAAATGATACCAACAAACCCCACAGTCTACACAAACAATATCCATAATAATAAAAAATAATTAATAATCATTCTAGTGGAATAATAAGAGTTGCAGCAAAATCATAATAGAAAATAGATGCTTTTAATGTTATCGTTACATAATAAGTTTATTATGTCTTACAAATCATTTCACAAGTAATATTCATATTACATGTACCCTGTACTAAATAACAAGAGTAAATTGAATAAAATACTATAGATATACCAAACCACAACTATCTACAGACATTAAAATCCTGAAAGTGAGGCGCTGACTTAGGTCCCATAAACACAGTCTTTACAGGTACAACCCTCGACATGACCCCTCTGTGGCTCTCTACTAAGAAAAGTGTCCTCTACATTAATAAGATCCATATAAACCATCATAGAAGAGGTACTTGCAACCAAAGCTAAAAATATTTTGATATCGAAGAGTGAGCTTCCATCCCAGCTCAACGAGAAGTTAGGTATCCAATGCAGTCCTTTGTAATAATTTAATGAATGCAGTATAGAAGCAAATAAATAAGTAATTTGTGAGTAGCAATCAAATGTGTATGCAATCATGGTCGGCCTATACCCTAGCTCAATTGCACCCCAAGAGTGAACTGCCATTGATCCCGAACATTCCTCGATGAATCAGTGACACCCCTGACCAGAGCACTCCTCGATGATTAGTGGCTCGCACAACCCATGAGTGAACCGCCATTAATCCCGAGTACCCCTTAATGAATCAATGACATGCCTAACCCAAGCACTCCTTGATGATCAGTGGCTTATCCATCATTCATTAAAGCATAAGTCATTTGACCAAGTTGATGCAGGATGCCTGAAAATATTATAAATAGGGCTACACCCCAACAGAGATTCCCTTTCCACTCTAATGAATTGATCATGTTCCCACTAAGGTGTAACCAGACATATGGCCATGTATCATGCTCCCATACGCTACATGATCATATACCCCATACACAATCACTTCCATAACAACAATCACTTAATATGGCATGTGCACGTAGTAAGTAAAGCTATACTCTAGCAGGAATCCCCATTCCACTCCCATGGACTGACCGTGTCTCTACTAGAGCATAGAGTGCCAACAGGGCACATGTATTGTACTTCCATACTCTATATGCCCATCATACATGGTCTCAACAAAGACTGCACCTAGTAGAGAACCTCGACTCCCCACTCCCATGGTTTGTCATGCCTCTACTAAGGTATAGCTACTCCCAATGTGATTCATGAAATCACTCGTTACATGAGCCACCATACATGGGTGGGGTGAGGACAAAGATGGAAATATTTTAAGTCGCCACCTAGATTTAGGTCTAGGACCTTAGAAATGTGAAATCTCACCCCAAGGTAAGACTTCGATTGACTCATGACCCTTAGATTGGATTTCTGGTCCATCAGAGATTGGGTAAGTGTCAGGTTACGGTTATGGAAAGGGGTTAGGCACCCAAACCGCCCGATCGAAATCAGTCTCCTATACCTTTCCTATGCTAGACTCTATTTATTAAATTAAACTAAACCAACTGGTTTGATATCACTGAACCGAATCTGTATCCATCAGATTGCCTACGTATCACGGAATTATTCCAAAAATCAGGTTCACCATCGTAGTTCAGGTGTGATTAAAGTTTATGGATGTAATTTATGCTTGTGCATGATTAAGTTCTTTGTTCAAGTTGAAGTTTATGCTTGAAAGGTTGAGAAATCCTATGGATTAGGATCTGGATAGTCCATGCGGACTGATAGATAGTCCTAGTGGATCAAAGAATAACCCTATTTGGGTCAAAATATGGATAACCCTATCTGGGTTGGAATGTGGATAACCCTATCTGGGTTGAAATGTGGATAAATATCCTAGTGGATCTATGGATAGTCCAAGTGGACTAAGGTTTGGATAACCCTTTTTGGGTTGGAATATGGATAGATATCCTAGTGGATCTATGGATAGTCCGAGTGGACTAAGGATAGAATAAATATATCCTAGTGGATCTATGGATAGTCCGAGTGGACTAAAATGTGAATAAATATATCCTAGTGGATCTATGGATAGTCCGAGTGGACTAAATTGTGGATCCGAATTTAGGTTTCTCCCAAATGGCCTACGTATCCTAGGGTTTGACCTAGGAATCAGAATTCGCATAGTTCGGGACTGGGTTGCAATGATTGGGTATCCTAGTGGATCTATGGATAGTCCGAGTGGACTACGGTAAGGATAACCCTATTTGGGTTAAAATATGGGGGATATCCTAGTGGATCTATGGATAGTCCGAGTGGACTAAATTGTGGATCCGAATTTGGGTTTCTCCCAAATGGCCTACGTATCCTAGGGTTTGCCCTAGGAATCATAATCCGCGTAGTTCGGGCTTGGATAACCCTATTTGGGTCAAAATGTAGGTAAATATCCTAGTGGATCTATGGATAGTCCGAGTGGACTAAGGTTTGGATAACCCCTTTTGGGTTGGAATATGGATAGATATCCTAGTGGATCTATGGATAGTCCGAGTGGACTAAGGTGTGGATCCGAATTTGGGATTCTCCCAAATAGCCTACGTATCCTAGGGTTTGCCCTAGGAATCAGAATCCGTATAGTTCGAACCTCTGGATTGAAATGAGAGTGGATATCCTAGTGGATCTATGGATAGTCCAAGTGGACTAAAATGTGGATCCGAATTGGGTTTCTCCCAAATGGCCTACGTATCCTAGGGTTTACCCTAGGAATCAGAATCTGCGTAGTTCGAAACTCTGGGTTGAAATGGGAATGGATATCCTAGTGGATCTATGGATAGTCCGAGTGGACTAAATGTGTGGATAACCCTATTTGGGTTAAAATATAGGGGATATCCTAGTGGATCTATGGATAGTCCGAGTGGACTAAATTATGGATCCAAATTTGGGTTTCTCCCAAATGGCCTACGTATCCTAGGGTTTGCCCTAGGAATCAGAATCCGCGTAGTTCGTGCATGATGGGTGGATATCCTAGTGGATCTATGGATAGTCCGAGTGGACTAAGGTGTGGATAAATATCCTAGTGGATCTATGGATTGTCCGAGTGGACTAAATTGTGGATCCGAATTTGGGTTTCTCCCAAATGGCCTACGTATCCTAGGATTTGACCTAGGAATCAAAATCCGCATAGTTCGGGCTGGATAACCCGTTCTAGGTTAATGATTGAGAACCTATTCTAGGTTTAGGGTTTAGAACCTATTCTAGGTTTAGGGTTTAGAACCTATTCTAGGTTTAGGGTTTGCCAAGGGGCAAATCGTCCTAAATTACCCTTTTCATTCCGAATTATAATTTTGGAAGGTTTGGCAAAGAATTCTCTTTCTTTATTAAGGTTTTATTATTCCCATTATGCCCTTCCCAAGAATGTGGGTGCCTAAATACGCGTCCCCATGCCTAGATTGTCTTCTAGAAGTGTGCAGATATGGCAGTTTGACTAGGGTGTTGCATAAAATAAGTTATTGCCAAAAAATAGAATATTCTATCTAAATATGGCACATAAAACATTTATGGAAAGAAATTCACATACAGTAAGATTGTTTAAAAATCTTTCAAATATGGCATGTATTGCAAATAAGGCAAGAGCCTATATGGCATGATCTAGTAGGCTATCTTCTAAGCATGGCAAGACCCTAATTGCTATTTTCTTTCCATATTTAGGGTTTTCTACCCTAATTGCTATTTTCTTTCCATTTTAGGGTTTTCTACCCTAATTGCTGTATTCTTTCCATCTTTAAGGTTTCCAACCCTAATTATTATTTTCTTTCCATTTTAGGGTTTTCTACCCTAATTGCTATTTCCTTTCCATTTTTTTTAGGGTTTTCTACCCTAATTGTTATTTTCTTTCCATTTTAGGGTTTTCTACCCTAATTGTTACTTTCTTTCCATTTTAGGGTTTTCTACCCTAATTGTGACAATAAGTATTTAATATAGCATGTGAGCAAGTGTAGCAGACAAATATGACAATAAACATGTGTAGCATTCCAATCATGGCAATGTGATTATTCCAATTATGGCAGTGTGATCATTCCAATTATGACAGTGTGACCATTCCAATTATGGCAGTGTGACCATTCCAATTATGGTAGTGTGTGCATATAAGCATATAAACATCATAAATATTGGCTCAAATCCTCAATCTAATGGTCAGATCTCTTCAAAACATGATAATCATGATCAACGACTCAGAATTCATCAAACCACCCAAAATCAATGGCTCAGATTCATCTAATCAACTCATGATGATTATCCAACGGTTCAAATCACTTACAATAATAATCTAACCGTCAAGGTTCATTTAAATCATTCTTGAAGACAATCCAATGGTTTAGATCATCCAAAATGATAATCTAACCGTTAAGATACATTTATATCAGTCTTGAAGACAATCCAACGGTCCAGATTTATCTAATCAACTCATAAATGACCATATAATGGTTTAGATCCAAAATAAACATCCAATGGCCCATATCAACACACGATTAGAATAAAAAATCAATCATCCTATGGTCCTTATTTTCATATCATCACATGATTAAAATTCATGGTTAATGGCTCGATTTTCAACTAATCAAAAAATCCAAATCAAAGGGCCATATTAACTTCATATCGAAATTCTAAATCAAATGGCCATATTTTTATTCTCATGAAATTCAAGATCAAAGGCTATATCACAAAATTTAAAATCGATGGCCATGATTTAATCACATTCAAAATTCATCCAATGCCCATAACATCACATGATCCAAGTCATCGAACGGCTCATATCTATTATCATAACATGATCAAAATCAATGGTTCAAATTCAGTCAATATTACATAAACAAGCCAATGATTAAAATTTAATAATCAGAATTATCATGGTTAACTGTTCGGATCAAACATCAAGATTATCAAATTGTTAAGGTTTCTATTCAGACGTAATTAATGATGCTGATCGGGTGGTTCTGATCATATAGGGAAGAGATCATTGATGCAGGTGATATGGGATGGAGATGTGATAGTTGCAGCAGTGAAGTGTATTGGGTTTGATTGGGACTGCAAGGTGGAGGTGCATGGTTGATCAGACATAGCTCATTGGTTGTGAGATTGAGGAAATTGGTTTGCAGGTTGGGGGTATGGTAAGTGGAGGTATTTGCAGGTAATGGTGGTCGGTGTGGTAATGAATCGATGACCAGGTGGTAGGAGGTTGGGGCAATAGGATATGAAGAAGAAGGAAAAAAAAAAAAAAAGGGGCGGTGGTTTACCTGTTGCAGATCCATTGCCTTCTCCTTCTTCCTCTTCTTCATCTTTTCGTTCTGCTTCTCTCCACTCTCCCCCAAAATCGAGATCCCTCTTTTCTCTTTTTTTTTTTGTTTTTTTTTCTTCTCCTTTCCACCTCCTCCTTCTTCTCGGTCCTCTCCCCTTCTTTTCTGATTTTTTCTTCTCCTCTCCAGCTCCTCCTTCTTCTCGGTCTTCTCCCCTTCTTTTCTGATTTTTTTTTGTTTTCTTCTTCTCCTTTCCACCTCCTCCTTCTTCTCAATCTTCTCCCCTTCTTTTCTGATTTTTTTTTTGTTTTCTTCTCCTCCTTTCCACCTCCTCCTTCTTCTCGGTTTCGATTTTTTTTTCTTCCAAAACCACCGCCCTCCTCTCTTTCTCCTTATCTTCTCGACTTTTTCTCTCTCTCTCTCTCTCTCTCTCTCTCTCTCTCTCTCCTTCTTTTCGGATTCTCCTCCATCTCCCTTATTTCTGATTTTTTTTTTGTCTTTTCTCCTCTTTCGGCCTCCTCTCTCCCTCCGACTTTTTCTTTTATGGCTCCCCCCTTCTTTCTCTTCGGGATCTTCTACTTTTTATTATTTTTTTTCCTTTCTTATCTTCTCCTCGATTATCTCTCGATCTTCCTCAATCTTCACCGCCCTCTCTCTTTTATTCTCGGATTCTCACCGCTCTATCTCTCTCTCCGATCTTCTCCTCTTTGATTGATTTTTTTTATTTTTTTCCTTTTTCTCCACCGCCCTCCTCTCTTTTTCCTTTCTCATCTTGGTTCCGATTCTCTCTTTTAGATCCTCCCTCTCGAGTTTCCTTTCCAGTTGAACCGAATCTTCCATTCATATATATATATATATATATATATATATATATATATATATATATATATATTTGATATAATATATGCAATATCATAAAATTCTTGCACATGAGTTAAACGAACTTGGTCCAAACTAGTCTGACATGAGTTGACTGGGCTGGACTGACTTAAACTGAGATGGATTGGACTAAGAATGACTTGAATTAACTGGGTTGGGCCAAGACTGGCTTGGGTTGAGCTGAGTTGACTGGATTGACTGGAATTCACTGGGTTCTCTCTCTATCATTTCACGGGTCATTTCCGCTATTATCCCGCACAGAATTTTTTTATGGCCTCTATTCCAAATTTTTTGCGTTCATTTTGTAGAACATTAAAAATGAGGAATATAGGAACTTGAATCACCTCAATTGGAAGTAAAATGATCAACTGATGAATTTTGGAAGTTTAAGCGAATCAATTATCGACAATTTGGTTGACCATTCTGCATGAGATCCTTCGGAGGATTCTACTAGAAATATTTTACGTCCACTTTGTAGAGCACTAAAAATGGAACATAATGAGACTGGAATCACCTGATTCGGATATGGAATGATCAAAATATGAATTTTTGAATATTAAATGACCATTTTCATATGTAATTTTGCATGGGACCCTCCGGAGACTTTTACCCGAGATTTTCCACGTCCACTTTGTAGGACATCACAAATGAAGAATAATGGCCTTGGAATCGTCTGAATCCGATGTAGAACAGAAAAGATATGAAGCTTTGAAGTTCTAATGATAATTTTGCATGCAAGTTTGCATGGGACCCACTGGTGACTTCTACCCGGGATTTTTTATGTCCACTTTGTAGAACATCATTAATGAAGAATAATGGTCTCGGAATCATCTGAATCCGATGTAGAACGGAAAAGATATGAAGCTTTGATGTTCTAACGATAATTTTGCATGCAAGCTTGCATGGGACCCACTGGTGACTTCTACCCGGGATTTTTTACGTCCACTTTGTAGAACATCATGAATGAAGAATAATGGTCTTGGAATCATCTGAATCCGATGTAGAACGGAAAAGATATGAAGCTTTGAAGTTCTAACGATAATTTTGCATGCAAGCTTGCATGGGACCCACTGGTGACTTCTACCTGGGATTTTTTACGTCCACTTTGTAGAACATCATGAATGAAGAATAATGGTCTTAGAATCATCTAAATCCGATGTCGGATGATCAAGATATGATGATTTGAAATTCAAACAATCCGACTTAGGATAATTTGCATGAAGACCCCTAGGATTATTGTTTATAATAATTTCAGAAACCTCCCATATATGTATCATCCGACTAAAATGGTCGTATCTTCCTCATTTGATATCAGAATTGAGCAATTTTGGTCTCGTTTCGAAGATAATTCTATGACCTATGCATCTATGCAGATAATAGCCCATGACCCTGCTGTGGGGATTAGTGGAGAATCATAAATCTTTGGGTTAAAGGTCGGAAACCTGCCATATTGGTTCATTTATGCCGAGGGTGGCAAAAATGGGATGCTTACAGATGCCCCTCTTTAGTCGAGATTGTTATCAGTTGAAGGCTAAAGATAAAAGAACCACATTTTTGGGGTATGAGTGATATTGTTTATTGGGCTGCACTTAGGGTAATTTTTCCTAAACTGCCTACGTATTCTAAGGGTGTCCTAGAAATCAAGCCCAGAACGTAGTTCGACTGGCAAGAAGGTTTGCTCTTCTTGGAAGATTGGTGAGTGCTCTTCTTGTATGAAGCTAGGCTGTAAATACAAAGCTCATTTGTAGGCTGGGAACCTCTTCTTGCTGAGGTGACTCATGATGCAAGGTACTTGCGGGCTTGAACCCAGCTTGATCCATTTATAGGCTGATAAACCTCTTCTTGTATGGAGCTAGGCTGTGAATACAAGGCTCATTTGTAGGCTGGGAACCTCTTCTTGCTGAGGAGGAACTCATGATGCAAGGTATGTGCGGGCTTGGACCCGGCTTGATCCATTTGTAGGCTGATAAACCTCTTCTTGTATGGAGCTAGGCTGTGAATACAAGGCTCATTTGTAGGTTGGGAACCTCTTCTTGCTGAGGTGGAACTCAATGCAAGGTATGTGCGGGCTTGGACCCGGCTTTATCCATTTGTAGGCTGATAAACCTCTTCTTGTATGGAGCTAGGCTGTGAATACAAGGCTCATTTGTAGGTTGGGAACCTCTTCTTGCTGAGGTGGAACTCAATGCAAGGTATGTGCGGGCTTGGACCCGGCTTTATCCATTTGTAGGCTGATAAACCTCTTCTTGTATGGAGCTAGGCTGTGAATACAAGGCTGATTGCATGAGCTTGGGCTCGGATTTGATTTGTTTGGATGGAAGACTTGATGTCTTCTCTTTGATTGAACTGAGGCTCTTTTGATTGAGGTTTTGAGATTGATTTTCTGAATAAGCTAGGGCTCTGCATTTGATTCACTTATAGGCTGAGATTGACTTGATCTTTGAATGAGCTAGGGTTCTACATTTGCTTCACTAATAGGTTGAGATTGACTTGATCTTTGGATGAGCTAGGGCTCTACATTTGATTACTTATAGACTGAAATTGATTTGAAATTTGGATGAGCTAGGGCTCTGCATTTGATTCACTAATAATCTGAGATTGATTTGATCTTTGGATGAGCTAGGGCTCTACATTTGATTCTGTAATGAGTAAGAACTCAGAAGGTCACTTATAGGGTGATACTGAATGACTCATCTTGGGAGTTCCTACCAGCTTTGGACCTTCGGGGTTGAAAATTGGAATATCCTTCTTGGAAGCTCTATGGCTATGAACCTTTAGGATGCTTGAAAGTGAACCATACAGGAAGGATTTGTTGATTTTGAACCTTTAGGGTTGAAATCTGACCCATCTTGGAAGTCTCTTGACTTTCAACCTATAGAGTGCTGGATATATTTGAAATGATGATGAATTCCTTGGCAGTTTTCTAAGGTTTTTTTTGCCCCTGCTTTGTTGGTGAAGGCATAAAACATGACATCAATGGAAATGGTGTCATGGACTTCGTTGGCATGATACCTAGATTTGAAATTTGCCATTTATGACCTGGTATTGAAAGTTTGACTCAATTTCAGCATGGTAGGGATGACTTGGTTGCTCCCTTGGAAAGGTTCCATGTAATTTCTTCAGCCAACATTGATGTTGTTGGATTTTGGATTGAAAGAAACTCTAGTGAGGATTTTGGACAAGAATGAGGGGACCTTGACAGTCTTTAACCAAAGTGACTTTATTGATTGACCATGGTGTTAAACTATCAAGGGACATCTGGTCAACTAAGTTCTTTGACTGTGCATTATGGTAGAACAAATTGGTAGAATAGCCAAGCGGCGATGAAATGTGACATGGGTTTGGCCCTCAATCTAGGCTCATGAAAAGCTCAGGGCATTGCAACATTATTGTGCCAATTTTGAAAGATGAATGAACCATGGCCCCAAAGTAGGCACGAGGAGCAAAGGATTCGAAGTGTTCCTTCAGAGAATTTGGTGACCAAATCCTAACAGGTGATCGACCACATTGGATTTTCTTCATCAACAGGATTGGGAGAACTGAGAAATTGGCAAAAACCAACTTGGATGGACCTACTTCTGTTGACTATGAAAGTAGTGACTTCAGACTAGACAATGGATCCATGATGTAATGCTCATGATCAAGTTCCATTCCTCTACATAGGGTATATCTATGCCCCAATGTCTGCATGTTGTGACAGACCGCTACTGTAGAAGGAAATGGGAAATCTAATAGAGTTAGAACAAGGTTGAATCTGGATTGCATTTAGAATTTGACCATGCTTCTGAGGTCAAGGGAAGATTGACAGATTGATTGCAGAAAATGATTTCTTATATAAACCCTTGTTAAATCTTGAAAAATGAGGGAGCTGATGATTTGATGAATTTGGCTACATCCGTAACCAGGCCATGAGAATTTGCTCTCTCCCTAACATGACCAAAGGATTTGAAGATAGAATTCTGTTGAAACGCAATGCTATGGAGCCTAACAGATGATGGTTTGTTCAACTCCTCGAGTATGATTCACTGGGGAGGAAGAGGGGTTCCTTTCTTTATGGAGGGTAGACTGGTATGACACTTGTCTACATGAACCACTGAATTTTTTCTTTGAAGGGCCAATGAGGGCAATGCTTTAGGGCTGCATCAGGTCGCCTATCCCCACTGAGGTATTATGGGTTGCCCATTGAGGTTTCTCGGGTTGCCTTTCCCTGCTGAGGTTTCTTTTCTTCCCATTATTATTTTTTTTCATTTTCTTCTTTTTGCAAATCCCATCTTGGGTTGAATAAAGAGTCCTGATATGGTGAGGATATTGCCAAAATTATGGTCCTATCCAATGGTCTGAAACCCTTAGGGGAAATCTGAACGGCATGACTTTTATGACAAATGGGTAGCCTTGCCCCACTGTTTAAGTTGACACCTACACGTATTGATAGTCGGGCAGCTATTTGAATCATCACTAAAAGTGATCCTAGGGAAATGCAGTCCCACACCAAGATTAAAAATGGTGCCAAATTATGTTTTCCTTTCTTGGAGATGTTCAGATGGAACACGTGTCCCAATAAGCTATATCGAGATTCCAAATCAGTCACGATCATATCTGGGCCTGAAACCTTTAGGTTTGTTGACAGTATTGATGTTGAAGGTCCAAGAGGACTGATGTGAAACTGTCCACATGGGTCTACCATTGGGAGAGTGTTTGGTTGTTTATGTAGAATGGGTTTATCTTACCGAAAAGATCCCATTTTATTGGCTTGAGAAATGAAGGGTTTATAGGAATCTTGGGAAGCCGTCGGATGTAATGAACGACAGATAAGAGTTCCAGCTAGATTCATGAATTTGTACATAAAATGATGACATGATCATGAGATACAATGCCATAAAAATTGATAATCAAAAGAAGGGCTTGTGATAGAGACTCCTTGGAAAGCCGTCAGATTGATAGACGGGAGAGAGAGTCTAATGCCGATGAGAAATGTTTCTTTGATGATGAAGAAGTGATGAGATCATCTCCTGTAAAGGCGGGATGTAATTGGCCAAAATCAAAAGTCCGGTCCAACATGCTGTAAATCTCGACGAATGATCGAACTTGCTATTAGGCTTTGGTTGGAACTATCATCCTCTTGAAGTGAGAGGGACAATTGGTTTACTGTCAAGCTCCAATTCCATTCAACATCTTACTATTTTCTTTTCTTCTCTTTTTTTTTCTTTTTTCTTTTTTCTTTTTCTTTTTTTTTTTGGATGTGAAGGCCACATAATGCAGTGCTTCGCTTGATCGCGAAATTGAATCCTGACTTTCAATATTGGGTTTGAATCTTCTTCTTCCAAATATTTCCAATCAGATAGAACGTCTTTGCCCCAACTAGCACTCTGATCTTCTATAAACTTTATGAGCATTTGTGACTGCTCATATAGTATCTGATTTTATTTGAATGGTAAATCCGTATGCTATCCTCTGGAAGTTAATCATCACCTTCTATCTGATGTGACTGCCTTCCCATTATTGATGTAGATGAAACATAGGCTTGAATTTTCTTTTTCTTTTTTTTTTTTTTTTTTTTTTTTGGTATCCCAATGACTTCATTCTTTGATTTTGAGATTGATCATTCATCATGTATCTCTTGCTTGCAGATGATATACTTTGTAAGAACTTTGGTATTTCCATCTTCTTGGTGGCACATCTGTCCCCCACTCATTTGTACTGAATGGCTGACCTGTTGATATGATCTGTTATTATGTAATGCTTTCCTTGGAATCTTTTCACAGATAGAACAAATGGCAGCTTCTCCAATACATGTTTCTTGAGACTACTCTTGTGTCTCCCGATTGATCATTTAAAGCTTTCCCAGACGGATTGGACCTTTCTTTATCAAGAGGCCGGGTGGCATAGAAGTTCAGGAGATGGCTCATCATTTCAATCATCTTCAGAGTTAGAATTGACTATGCACGTAGAATAGGAGGATGTATGAAACTGGGAGGAAATGTATGGAAGAGACAAGGCACAAAGTTTGAAATCCCAAATGGGGTGATTTTATTTTACTTGCACGACAGATTGGACTAGACTTGTCAACAAGCATATTGATCTTGGACCCAGACATGGATGACCTATCAAATACCGATAATAGAAAGTTGAAACAACTAGTTCGTCCAAGCGGCTCCAGTTGGGCATAACGCCTTCGACGACCACCTTCAGTCGTTGCAGGAATAAGTCTTCCTTCAGATCTCTAATAGCAGCACTCATCATGCCCCTCTATCAATAGGTGCAAGATACCTACCTTTTCTATCTTTTTTCTTCAGTTTAGGATCCATTCAAAATCGGACTATTGCTTTTTAAGCTCAAGGTTACTCTGGTTCATGCCCCAGTTTGGGGTTTGATGGATTCATCAATGGACTACTTCTAGTTGAGTTCAAAATCATTCTAGCTTATGCCCCAACTTATGGAGCAAGGGGTATCGCCATTGCACTACACCATTTTGAATCCAAGATTGGACTAATTTATACCCTGGCTTGGGGGGTTTAATGGATTTCTTTGTTAGACCACTCTCAATTTGGGTCTAAGGTCAATTTGGTCCATGCCCCAGTTTAGGGCATAATGGCTTTCCTCATTAAACCGCATTCAATTTGGGTCCAAAATCAATCTGGTTTATGACCAGCTTAGGGCTCATGACTTTCCTCATTGAACCATACCCAATTCAGGCCCAAGGTCAATCCGGTTCATGCCCCAGTTTGGGGGTCATTGGCTTTCCTCATTAGATCACACTCAATTTGGGTCTAAGTTCAATCTGGTTCATGCCCCAGTTTATGGGTTAAGGGTTTCATCATTGGACCATTCTGGTTCTTATCCTTGCTTGGGGCACATTGGATCTCATCTTTGGTCTACCCTACGGCTTGGGAAAATTCCATTCCTCTCTTTGAATAATAAGAAATATGAGGGCAACTCTTTGGATTCTAGCATTTCCCTGGCCAATGGGATAGCACTATCATAGCTAAAGGTTCATGATTTCCTGATGACTCCAGAATCTGGAATTGATCTTTATTGACAAGCAATGGGAAATCCTCCTTGTTCGCCATTCTCAATGAGTGATCCTAACTTGTAGCACTGGGCTATGATAGACATGGATCGGGCTCTAATTGATAGAGCCATAGATTGATTTTGAATCGGTCTCCGATTGATAGAGACAGAGTTGACTTTGAATTGGTCTCTGATTGATAGAGATCAAGATTGATTTTGAATTGATCTCTGATTGATAGAGATCAAGATTGATTTTGAATTGGTCTCTGATTGATAGAGATCAAGATTGATTTTGAATTGGTCTCTGATTGATAGAGATCAAGATTGATTTTGAATTGGTCTCTGATTGATAGAGATCAAGATTGATTTTGAATTGGTCTCTGATTGATAGAGATCAAGATTGATTTTGAATTGGTCTCCGATTGATAGAGATCGAGATTGATTTTGAATTGGTCTCTGATTGATAGAGATCAAGATTGATTTTGAATTGGTCTCTGATTGATAGAGATCAAGATTGATTTTGAATTGGTCTCTGATTGATAGAGATCAAGATTGACAATCGTGGACTGGGCTCTAGTTGCTAGAGGCAAGGATTGCTTGAGTTGGGCTCCGATTGATAGAGGCCAAGGAAGACAATCATGGATTGGACTCTAATTGCTAGAGATGATGGATTGACTGAAATTCTCTTTGATTCCTTTATGAAGTGGAACATGGACCAATGGTAATGATTGAACAGGCCTAGAGGCTAACTCATGCTCACATTGAGTTCATATGAATGGAACCTTTCTTAGTTCCGACATGAATCAGAATCTGAACTGGAGTTGACGGTTGGACAAGCCTAGGGGCTAATTAAATTCAAATGAATGGAACTCTTCTTAGTTCCAACATGAATCAGAATTTGAACCACAGTTGATGGTTGGATAAGCCTAGTGGCTAAATGAATTCAGATGAATGAAACTCTTCTTAATTCTAACATGAATCAGAACCTGAACCAAAGTTGATGGTTGGACAAGCCTAGGGGCTAAATAAATTCAGATGAATGGAACTTTTCCTAGTTTTGACATGAACTGGAACCCTAACCAAAGTTAATGGTTGGATAAGCCTAGCGGCTAATTAAATTCAGATGAATGGAATTTTTCCTAGTTCCGACATGAATCAGAACCTAAACAGGAGGTGAAGGGTGAAAAAGCCTAGGGGCCGAATGCCTTCTTCATTTTAGCATGATCTGGGAGTGATGATTGAACCTGCCTAAAGGTTAAACCCTTCTTTAATTCTGAGATGAACCAGAAATGGTGGTTGAATCTAGGGCTGAATATTTCTTTGATTCTGAGATGAACTGGATGTGATTGAATCTGCCTAGGGGCTGAATCTTTCTTTAATTCTAGATGAACCAAAATGATGGTTGGACCTGCCTAGGGGCTGAACCTTTCTTCAGTTTTGAGATGAACCAGAAATGGTGGTTGGACCTGCCTAGGGGCTGAATATTTTTTTGATTCTAAGATGATCTGGATGTGATTGAATCTTCCTAGGGGCTGAATCTTTCCTTAATTATGGATGAACCGAAATGATGATTGGACCTGCCTAAGGGCTGAATATTTTTTTGATTCTGAGATGAACTAGATGTAATTGAATCTGCCTAAGGGCTGAATCTTTCCTTAATTCTGGATGAACCGAAATGATGATTGGACCTGCCTAGGGGCTGAAATCTTTCCTTAATTCAAAGGTGAATAGGGAATATTGATTGGATTTGCCTAGGGGCTGAATCTTTCCTTGATGCAGAGATGAATCATGAAATATGATTAGATTTGCCAGGGGCTGAATCTTTCCTTAATTCTAAGATAAATTGAGAACTATGATTGGATTTGCCTAGGGGCTGAATCTTTCCTTAATCTATGATTGGATTTGCCTAGGGGCTGGATCTTTCCTTAATTCAAAGGTGAATAAGGAACATTGATTGGATTTGCCTAGGGGCTGAATCTTTCCTTAATTCAGAGATGAATCGAGAACTAATGATTGGATTTGCCTAGGGGCTGGATCTCTCCTTAATTTTGAGATAAATTGAGAACTATGATTGGATTTGCCTAGGGGCTGAATCTTTCCTTAATTCAAAGGTACATTGAGAACTATGATTGGATTTGCCTAGGGGTTGAATCTTTCCTTAATTCAAAGGTGAATAGGGAACATTGATTGGATTTGCCTAGGGGCTGAATCTTTCCTTAATTCAGAGATGAATCGAGAATATTGATTGGATTTGCCTAGGGGCTGAATCTTTCCATAATTCAAAGGTGAATAGGGAACATTGATTGGACTTGCCTAGGGGCTGAATCTTTCCTTAATTCAGAGATGAATTGAGAACAATGATTGGATTTGCCTAGGGGCTAAATCTTTCCTTAATTTAAAGGTACATTGAGAACTATGATTGGATTTGCCTAGGGGCTGAATCTTTCCTTAATTCAAAGGTACCTTGAGAACTATGATTGCATTTGCCTAGGGGCTGAATCTTTCCTTCTTTCTTACAAAATTTGATGTTCATTCAAGATCTAGATTCATGACTTCCATTGATTCATTTAGAAAGATAATATGGATGGATCTCAAGGTGGGAGATCAAGATAATTCCCTAATTGTAGGGGCCTCTCACCCTAAAAGGGTGGATATGGTTGCAGTTTGATTCCCAATGGAGGGATATCGAGATTTTAAAAATCTAGAGGAGTGGAAGAAGTCACATGCACAATCAAAGATGACTTAACCAAACAAAGTTAGCTCCCTCATAAGGGCGATTGGGTAAACATTATCCGAGTCAATTTAATTGAATTTGATTAACCCATGTGTTTAGTCTTGGGACCTCGTGATTCCAAAATGGATAATCAGTGGTACCAAGGTCTGGCCAATTGGATTACCGAATTCGATGAAATTGAAATGGATATATTAATCCGTTGTCCTTATTAGGGATGGTTAGCAAAAGCGGTTCATAGATGAACAAACTAGTAAATTTCTTCTTGACCATGGTATCTAAGTCTTGACAGGGATTTTCTGCTCATTTTTTGAAATGGACGTGTTAACAATGAGAGATTCAACACATCGAGCTTACTAAATGGAGGGTGTATAGTGGCCGCCTACTATGATGTAGAACAGGTGTATACATACCTCATACTCCCAATGGGTGAGAGTTCCTCATCGTGTAGATTCTAACATGTTGACCAATCGAGGATAAAAACGGGCAGAACTTCGACGTCTCGAACATGGATGTCATGGTTAAGTCGATTTTACTGGGTCGGTTCAGGGATGAACCAAAAAATAACAAACATTGGGCTATAATCTGGGTTAGGACAGAAAAGGCCACCTTGACGAGGATGGGGTAACCTATCACCGAATGCTCGATGAATAATGGGCCCCCAATCCCTTTATATACTATGTTGCAAGGATCCAAGCGACGTGGAGTAGCATAACGCATTCCCAGGCGGACCCAAGAAACGCTCGTTAGAGGCTGCTCACCGGTCGTGGTCTCACAAAGTACAGGCCAAGGCTGTGTGTTTCACCTAGCGGGCTGCTCCATATGCATGGGACCCGGTTCAGCTACTCGCACGAATGTGTGAATGAACCCATTCCCCCCAAAGCAATAATATAAAAGCATAAATATAGTATCCTAAAATCTAGCATCCAATTCACAAAAGGAAAGTTTTCATTTAGGAGTTTGACATTTATATCCCTAGTGAAGTCACCACTGTGAGGACAAAGATGGAAATCTTGTAAGTCGCCACCTAGATTTAGGTCTAGGACCTTAGAAATGTGAAATCTCACGCCAAGGTAAAACTTCGATTGACTCATGACCCTTAGATTGGATTTCTGGTCCATCAGAGATTGGGTAAGTGTCAGGTTACGATTATGGAAAGGGGTTAGGCACCCAAACCGCCCGATCGAAATCAGTCTCCTATACCTTTCCTATGCTAGACTCTATTTATTAAATTAAACCAAACCAAGTGGTTTGATATCATTAAACCGAATCTGTATCCATCAGATTGCCTACGTATCACGGAATTATTCTAAAAATCAGGTTCACCATCGTAGTTCAGGTGTGATTAAAGTTTATGGATGTAATTTATGCTTGTGCATGATTAAGTTCTTTGTTCAAGTTGAAGTTTATGCTTGAAAGGCTGAGAAATCCTATGGATTAGGATCTGGATAGTCCATGTGGACTGATAGATACTCCTAGTGGATCTAAGAATAACCCTATTTGGGTCAAAATATGGATAACCCTATCTGGGTTGAAATATGGATAAATATCCTAGTGGATCTATGGATAGTCCAAGTGGAGTAAGGTTTGGATAATCCTTTTTGGGTTGGAATATGGATAGATATCCTAGTGGATCTATGGATAGTCCGAGTGGACTAAGGTGTGAATAAATATATCTTAGTGGATCTATGGATAGTCCGAGTGGACTAAAATGTGAATAAATATATCCTAGTGGATCTATGGATAGTCCGAGTGGACTAAATTGTGGATCCGAATTTAGGTTTCTCCCAAATGGTCTACGTATCCTAGGGTTTGACCTAGGAATCAGAATCCGCATAGTTCGGGACTGGGTTGCAATGATTGGGTATCGTAGTGGATCTATGGATAGTCCGAGTAGACTACGGTATGGATAACCCTACTTGGGTTAAAATATGGGGGATATCCTAGTGGATCTATGGATAGTCCGAGTGGACTAAATTGTGGATCTGAATTTGAGTTTCTCCTAAATGGCCTACGTATCCTAGGGTTTGCCCTAGGAATCAGAATCCACGTAGTTCGGGCTTGGATAACCCTATTTGGGTCAAAATGTAGGTAAATATCCTAGTGGATCTATGGATAGTCCGAGTGGACTAAGGTTTGGATAACCCCTTTTGGGCTGGAATATGAATAGATATCCTAGTGGATCTATGGATAGCCTGAGTGGACTAAGGTGTGGATCCAAATTTGGGATTCTCCTAAATAGCCTACGTATCCTAGGGTTTGCCCTAGGAATCAGAATCCGCGTAGTTCGAACCTCTGGATTGAAATGAGAGTGGATATCCTAGTGGATCTATGGATAGTCCAAGTTGACTAAAATGTAGATCTGAATTTAGGTTTCTCCCAAATGGCTTACGTATCCTAGGGTTTGCCCTAGGAATCAAAATCCACGTAGTTCGAAACTCTGGGTTGAAATGGGAATGGATATCCTAGTGGATCTATGGATAGTCCGAGTGGACTAAATATGTGGATAACCCTATTTGGGTTAAAATATGGGGGATATCCTAGTGGATCTATAGATAGTCCGAGTGGACTAAATTGTGGATCCGAATTTGGGTTTCTCCCAAATGGCCTACGTATCCTAGGGTTTGCCCTAGGAATCAGAATCCGCGTAGTTCGTGCATGATGGGTGGATATCCTAGTGGATCTATGGATAGTCCGAGTGGACTAAGGTGTGGATAAATATCCTAGTGGATCTATGGATAGTCCGAGTGGACTAAATTGTGGATCCGAATTTGGGTTTCTCCCAAATAGCCTACGTATCCTATGATTTGACCTAGGAATCAGAATCCGCGTAGTTCGGGCTGGATAACCCGTTCTAGGTTAATGATTGAGAACCTATTCTAGGTTTAGGGTTTAGAACCTATTCTAGGTTTAGGGTTTGCCGAGGGGCAAATCGTCCTAAATTACACTTTCCATTCTGAATTCTAATTTTGGAAGGTTTGGCAAAGAATTCTCTTTCTTTATTAAGGTTTTATTATTCCCATTATGCCCTTTCCAAGAATGTGGGTGCCTAAATGCACGTCCCCACGCCTAGATTGTCTTCTAGAAGTGTGCAGATATGGCAGTTTGACTAGGGTGTTGCATAAAATAAGTTATTGCCAAAAAATAGAATATTCTATCTAAATATGGCACATAAAACATTAATGGCAAGAAATTCACATACAGTAAGATTGTTTAAAAATCTTTCAAATATGGCATGTATTGCAAATAAGGCAAGAGCCTATATGGCATGATCTAGTAGGCTATCTTCTAAGCATGGCAAGACCCTAATTGCTATTTTCTTTCCATATTTAGGGTTTTCTACCCTAATTGCTATTTTCTTTCCATTTTAGGGTTTTCTACCCTAATTGCTGCATTCTTTCCATTTTTTAAGGTTTCCAACCATAATTATTATTTTCTTTCCATTTTAGGGTTTTCTACCCTAATTGCTATTTTCTTTCCATTTTTTTTAGGGTTTTCCATAATTGTTATTTTCTTTCCATTTTAGGGTTTTCTACCCTAATTATTTTCTTTCCATTTTTTAGGGTTTTCTACCCTAATTGTTATTTTCTTTCCATTTTAGGGTTTTCTACCCTAATTGTTATTTTTTTTCCATTTTAGGGTTTTCTACCCTAATTATTTTCTTTCCATTTTTTAGGATTTTCTACCCTAATTGTTATTTTCTTTCCATTTTAGGGTTTTCTACCCTAATTGTTACTTTCTTTCCATTTTAGGGTTTTCTACCCTAATTGTGACAATAAGCATTTAATATAGCATGTGAGCAAGTGTAGCAGACAAATATGACAATAAACATGTGTAGCATTCCAATCATGGCAATGTGATTATTCCAATTATGGCAGTGTGATCATTCCAATTATGGCAGTGTGACCATTCCAATTATGGCAGTGTGACCATTCCAATTATGGTAGTGTGTGCATATAAGCATATAAACATCATAAATATTGACTCAAATCCTCAATCTAATGGTCAGATCTCTTCAAAACATGATAATCATGATCAACGACTCAGAATTCATCAAACCAACCAAAATTAATGGCTCAGATTCATCTAATCAACTCATGATGATTATCCAACGGTTCAAATCACTTACAATAATAATCTAACCGTCAAGGTTCATTTAAATCATTCTTGAAGACAATCCAATGGTTTAGATCATCCAAAATGATAATATAACCGTTAAGATACATTTATATCAGTCTTGAAGACAATCCAACGGTCCAGATTTATCTAATCAACTCATAAATGACCATATAATGGTTTAGATCCAAAATAAACATCCAATGGCAATATCATCACACGATCAGAATAAAAAATCAATCATCCTATGGTCCTTATTTTCATATCATCACATGATCAAAATTCATGGTTGATGGCTCGATTTTCAACTCATCAAAAAATCCAAATCAAAGGGCCATATTAACTTCATATCGAAATTCTAAATCAAATGGCCATATTTTTATTCTCATGAAATTCAAGATCAAAGGCTATATCACAAAATTCAAAATCGATGGCCATGATTTAATCACATTCAAAATTCATCCAATGCCCATAACATCACATGATCCAAGTCATCGAACGGCTCATATCTATTATCATAACATGATCAAAATCAATGGTTCAAATTCAGTCAATATTACATAAACAAGCCAATGATTAAAATTTAATAATCAAAATTATCATGGTTTAACTGTTTGGATCAAACATCAAGATTATCAAATTGTTAAGGTTTCTATTCAAACGTAATTAATGATGTTGATCGGGTGGTTCTGATCATATAGGGAAGAGATCATTGATGCAGGTGATATGGGATGGAGATGTGATAGTTGCAGCAGTGAAGTGTATTGGGTTTGATTGGGACTGCAAGGTGGAGGTGCATGGTTGATCAGACATAGCTCATTGGTTGTGAGATTGAGGAAATTGGTTTGCAGGTTGGGGGTATGGTAAGTGGAGGTATTTGCAGGTAATGGTGGTCGATGTGGTAATGAATCGATGACCAGGTGGTAGGAGGTTGGGGCAATAAGATATGAAGAAGAAGAAAATAAAATAAAAAAAAGGGGCGGTGGTTTAACTGTTGCAGATCCATTGCCTTCTCCTTCTTCCTCTTCTTCATCTTTTCGTTCTGCTTCTCTCCATTCTCCCCCAAAATCGAGATCCCTCTTTTCTGATTTTTTTTTTTGTTTTTTTTTCTTCTCCTTTCCACCTCCTCCTTCTTCTCGGTCCTCTCCCCTTCTTTTCTGATTTTTTCTTCTCCTCTCCAGCTCCTCCTTCTTCTCGGTCTTCTCCCCTTCTTTTCTGATTTTTTTTGTCTTTTCTCCTCTTTCGGCCTCCTCTCTCCCTCCGATTTTTTCTTTTACGGCTCACCCCTTCTTTCTCTTCGGGATCTTCTCCTTTTTATTATTTTTTTTCCTTTCTTATTTTCTCCTCGATTCTCTCTCGATCTTCCTCAATCTTCACCGCCCTCTCTCATTTATTCTCGGATTCTCACCCCTCTCTCTCTCTCTCCGATCTTCTCCTCTTTGATTGATTTTTTTTTTTATTTTTTTCCTTTTTCTCCACCGCCCTCCTCTCTTTTTCCTTTCTCATCTTGGTTTCGATTCTCTCTTTTAGATCCTCCCTTTCGAGTTTCCTTTCCAGTTGAACCGAATCTTCCATTCATATATATATATATATATATATATATATATATATATATATATATATATATATATATATATAACCTTGATATAATATATGCAATATCATAAAATTCTTGCACATGGGTTAAACGAACTTGGTCCAAACTGGTCTGACTTGAGTTGACTGGGCTGGACTGACTTAAACTGAGTTGGGTTGGACTAAGAATGACTTGAATTAACTGGGTTGGGCCAAGACTGGCTTGGGTTGAGCTGAGTTGACTGGATTGAATGGAATTCACTGGGTTCTCTCTCTATCATTTCACGGGTCATTTCCGCTGTTATCCCGCACGGAATTTTTCGATGGCCTCTATTCCAAATTTTTTGCATTCATTTTGTAGAACATTAAAAATGAGGAATATAGGAACTTGAATCACCTCATTTGGAAGTAAAATGGTCAACTTATGAATTTTGAAAGTTTAAGCGGACCAATTATATTCTGCATGAGATCCTTCAGAGGATTCTACCGGAAATATTTTATGTCCACTTTATAGAGCACTAAAAATGGAACATAATGAGACTGGAATCACCTGATTCGGATATGGAATGATCAAAATATGAATTTTTGAATATTAAATGACCATTTTCATATGTAATTTTGCATGGGACCCTCCGGAGACTTTTACCCGAGATTTTCCACGTCCACTTTGTAGGACATCACAAATGAAGAATAATGGCCTTGGAATCGTCTGAATCCGATGTAGAACAGAAAAGATATGAAGCATTGAAGTTCTAACGATAATTTTGCATGCAAGCTTGCATGGGACCCACTGGTGACTTCTACCCGGGATTTTTTACGTCCACTTTGTAGAACATCATGAATGAAGAATAATGGTATTGGAATCATCTGAATCCGATGTAGAACGGAAAAGATATGAAGCTTTGATGTTCTAACGATAATTTTGCATGCAAGCTTGCATGGGACCCACTGGTGACTTCTACCCGGGATTTTTTACGTCCATTTTATAGAACATCATGAATGAAGAATAATGGTCTTGGAATCATCTGAATCCGATGTAGAACGGAAAAGATATGAAGCTTTGAAGTTCTAACGATAATTTTGCATGCAAGCTTGCATGGGACCCACTGGTGACTTCTACCTGGGATTTTTTACGTCCACTTTGTAGAAAATCATGAATGAAGAATAATGGTCTTGGAATCATCTGAATCCGATGTCGGATGATCAAGATATGATGATTTGAAATTCAAACAATCCGACTAAAATGGTCGTATCTTCCTCATTTGATATCAGAATTGAGCAATTCTGGTCTCGTTTCGAAGATAATTCTATGACCTATGCATCTATGCAGATAATAGCCCATGACCTTGCTGTGGGGATTAGTAGAGAATCACAAATCTTTGGGTTAAAGGTCGAAAACCTGCCATATTGGTTCATTTATGCCGAGGGTGGCAAAAATGGGGTGCTTACAGGTGGCATCCCATTAGAGAGCCCTGGATCCCCACTCCCGTGGATCACCGTGTCTCCACTAGGATATCAGTATACCAACATGGTATGCATGCCTATACTTCAATACGTCACACACACCATCATACATGGTTATGCACATAATAACATCAACAACTACCCCCTTGCTAAGACCCCAGATCCCAACTCCCATGTTTACCTTGTCTCTACCAGGGTAACAACAACTATCAACATACATAGTTATAGTTATACATAAATGCATGAATAGTTATATACATTTCATTAGATGACATGTTATAAAATAAAAACAACAATAAACATACAACAAGAACATGCTCAAACTCTACGTGTTGAAGCCGGCAAAAGGCTTCGTCCACTACCCATAGTGTTTTACCTAATTAGTAAGATAAGTTTTATTAGGTTGGTAAACATCTTTTAAATCAGCATAGACAAGTCCTAGAGTCCATGCATGGGTCCCAAGATAATCCAAGAACTGAACGATTGGTCTTCTTAATCAATATTGGGCTTATAAATCAAAATAGACTGAATCGGTAGATAGAACCGATTGATCATTCCTCTGGTACCAGAGACTGGTTAACACTTAGTCAATTCTTAAGTATATTGGAACGGATGATTAATCAGATGATTGATCACCCGATTGGTCATCGGCTTCATATACTGTTACATTAGTAAGGTTCAAGAAGGTTTTTCGAAAGCTTTGTCGGGTGATACGTCTCCTGGCACTACCTCCTATTCTTGGCTCTAATTTTTGCAGTAGATTCATGCCACCGGTTTCTGTGACACTGGTTCGATGCCACTGATTTTGTGATACATTTTCAGTGTCATCAGTTCTGTGCCACCAGTTTTGTGACATTGGTTCTGTGCCACCTGTTCTGTGACACTGGTTCTGTGCCACCGGTTCTGTCCCAGAAGCCAAGCACAAAACAGAGAAGTTTTCCTTCTTTGGAAATGGTTTTCTGCTGTGGTTTCTTCATTCTAAAGGGTGGGAAACACTCTTCTACCATTATTTCACATAATGGGAGTCGCTTAGACACCATTATCATCTCCATTCATGGAGGAGACAACCTAGGTTTTCTAGGTCAAACTTAGTCTCCATTAAAAGAGGTTTGATTCCCACTTCATGAAATCCATTTTAGTTGGTGGGAATCATCTTCCCACCATTACTAGGTACAATAGGAGCCATTTATGGCTCTATTAAACTCCGTATGGAGTGGGTGAACATAACCCTAGGTTTTCTAGATTGTTAATGGAGTCTCCATTAATGAACCTTAACCACCAAGCTTTTGCAATAAACATTAGGAAGAAGGAGGATGGCTCATTGTACTTACTTCCAAGGGAGTTAGGGCTTGAGCTTAGTCTCTTGAGCTCTAAGTTTCTTCTTTTCTTCTTCTCTTATACTCCCACAGTTCCAAGAAGCAGAAAAGAAGGAATGAGGTCTACTTTTATAGAAATTAGGGAGAGAGAAAGTCCCAATCTTACGTTCAATCGGTTGTAGCCAAGAGGATGAACGTTCATCTAATTATGCCTTCAGTTGGGGTTAAAATAGATTTAGGACAAGTTTGGTGAGTCCGATTTGGTTGGGATGCTTTCTAGGTTTTTGGACATCATTCCCACATGTCCTACCATTACTAAGTAATCTAGGAAGTCGACCCCACATCAGATGGAGGGTCAAAAGTCATGGTGCCAAGTATTGGCACAATAAGACCCAATATGTAGAGATCCAAATCATGAGAATTTTGGAGTGGGTCTTATAGTAAGAGAGGAGGAAAATTCTCTCAATTACCATTCATAGAATCCCAAAGATCCCAAATCGCTGCCAACTTGGTAGAGACTTCTCCACTCTTGTCATTTCTCTCAAACCTAAATCTAACAAAGAGAAAGAGAGAAAGAGAGATATTCTGACATGTTTTGGGAGAAAGAATAAGCAGATATCCAAGAAGGGAGAAGAGGAAGAAGAAGAGAAGGGAAGGAGTCTCTATGTTCATCGGATCTAATAGTTGACAGAATTTTGACGAAAACTATTGCTGGTACTGATTCCTCTATCTCTCTTGATTTCTTTCGAGTTGTAATACGAGCTAGAACTTTGAGGCATTATTGTCTTATGGTTACTTGGTCAAAATCCTCACTTACCACTAAAGTTGAGCACCCAAGTATTCATTTGGGTATTGGATCTATTTTGATTGGAAATCTAGAACTACAGGAATGATCAGAAAAGCAGTAAAACCAATGATAAATAGATCAAAGTGTCCTACGTCATTCATGGATGACTGAGGAAGGACCTACATGGACCAAGGCCAAGAAACCCTTTGAATAAATTATTATAACTTCGATCCAAAGGTTTCTATACTAGATCTAGTAGTTCGGCTTTTGGTTGAGTAGAAATGGTATCCAAATGATGATGTAGATAAGGATTCATGACTCCAAAAGTCACAGACACACTTGGGGGAGTTTGGGTAACTTCCTAGAAGTAGAGCCATCAACATCCAATCATGTTAGAGTATGCGGCTATGACCACCAGCCGCATACCTAGTAGCTTTGACGTGCGGCTGCGATCTCTAGTAGCATGTGTTTTTGTTTTTCTTATAGACCGTGCTCTGCTAGTGGCTTGCTGTGACATATCTTAGGCTGCCTATGGGTTTGGACTATGATCATATCATCAATGTGTTTTCTTTATTATTATGACTGCTAGTGTCATGAAATCGATTTATAAATTAAATGTCCACTTCTCACATCACTTGTAACACTTGGACAGCAAGTGTAATGTGTTAGGACATGACTAACAGACCATTTGGAATTAATAATAATTGATAATATGCTATGATGAGCAAGCAGCATGGATAAACATTAAGAAAATGATTAATATTTAATTTATTATGATGCTATTAGAGGTACGGGAAGCTTAAAAAGGCTGCTCGAGTTATGCTTCAATAGTATTTCTTATTAGCACTCAGGTAAGGGAATTAGACTCTCTTGTTTGTGTATGAACATGATATTATAATGCTTGTTGTGAGATTGATAACATGCCTTCCAATATACTATTTTGTTTCCTCATACATATGAATCCTCTTGTATGCGATCAGTGATACTCATAGTGGTTTTGAAGTGAAGTGGTATGGGACACTTCGCGACCTCTCCATGAAAGGTAGAGCTGGTCTTGGTGGGTGGTATGGGACACTTGCACCACTTCTTATGATGTCTGATTATATTGGTAAGGATGAAGGTGGGTGGTATGGGACACTTCTACTACTTCTTATTGGCACTGCTTTGCATTGACCATATGTAACTTAGCCAAGTTACGATGTCCTATGTGGGGGCTCGGACGGGGTTGGAAGCTTGGTGATGTTACGGTCCAATAATATGATTAATTAGGTGGACCTGATTAGAGCACAATAATTACCTGTATAACTGTACCCCTAGCCATTAGGGGGTTATATAATGGCATAGGTTCAATAAAAGGTGGTATGAACATAGTTGTAATGCTCCCCATGTCCGACATAATGTAAATGGGCGGGCGAGTTGACTAGTGGGATTATCACCTCTTCAAGGGTCACGTAGTGAACTTGGGATAAGTAGCAGTCAAGGACTATCAAGACACCGAACTTATATATGGGGAATGTTTGTTGTATGCTGAGTTAGGCGACATTCATTCTGTTGGGGGTGACCCATGCAACCTGGGGATGTTTGCTGTACGTCGAGTGAGGCAGCATTCATGACCAATGAGTTGGCAATACAGTCATCATACCTAATCGTAGTTTGTAATTCCATGCATTTTGTATGTTACATGCCTGATTTCTTTACTAAGCTCCGTGGTTGAGCTTACCCTTGTGTGCACACATTATTTTAGATGATGTAGGTGTAACCTTTAGTGACTAAATTGATACTCTGAGGTACTGTACATCCAGTGTGGAGGATGTTGAAGGTGATAGCGATGAAGATGTCCATAGCTCCAGTTGCGAGTGCAACGACTGCGTCTATAGATAGGTGTGACCATTCTATCATAATACCACTAGTGTTTAAACAAACTATTTAATTGGGGATGTATTTCTAAATCTTTCAAATAACACATAAGCTCCTGGAAACACTTTTACTTGGAATAATATTTTGAATAGTACTTTCATAAATTGTAGACATCAACTACTTTTGACTTGAGAAAAGACTTTCATTGATTTAATTGGATATATATATATATATATATATATATATATATATATATATATATATTGTTTTCTTTAATTACTCTAAATAGGTTGATTTTACCTTGTATGGCTAATGTTATGGATTTATGGTTGTGTATCCTATGAAATGTGATCTTGGAAGGGGATTTCTATTTTCCCTAACTAGATGAGGAATTCTGTTACATTCCATAGTATCGATACATCGGGAATGGGGTGTGACAAAGATAGCCTGATTAATAGCAATCCAACCACAATGTAACTTGGATAGATTGGCTCGATTGTATGTAAACCTAATAGTTCATTTGTACGGTGTGCCCCAAAGCATAGTATCAGACAGAGACCCCCGATTCACCTTTAAGTTTTGGGAAGGTCTACAGTGTGCAATGGGAACAGAGTTGAAGTTCAGTATAGCCTTTCATCCTTAAACAAATGGTCTGTCCGAGAGGATAATTCAGATCCTAAAGGACATGCTTCGTGCATGTGCAATTGACTTCAAGGGAGCATGGGATGAAAAATTACCTTAGATGGAGTTTGCCTACAATAACAGCTACCAAATAAGTATTGGTATGGTTCTATTTAAGGTCCTTTATGGAAAGAGATGTCAGACCCCACTATGTTGGGTGGAAGTTGGTGAAAGGAGAATAATTGGACTAGACTTCATCCAAGAGATTGTTAAGAAATTAATATAATTAGAGAAAGGATCAAGCCAACCCAAACTCATTAGAAAAGCGACTCTGATGTTAGAAGGAAGGACATAGAGTTTTCTATTAGCGATAAGGTATTTCTGAAAATTTTACCTCTGAGAGGATTGAAGCATTTTGGCAAGAAAGAAAAGCAAAGCCCTAGGTATGTGGGACCATACGAGATTATAAAGAGATGAGGAGCTGTGGCATACCAACTCACATCCTTATTAGGTGTACATGACGTGTTCCACATTTCCATGCTGAAGAAGTATGTGTTGGATCCGTCTCACATATTAGAAGCTGAACATCCTCAGTTAAGTGAACACTTGATGTTCAAACTCGAAACTCAGATGATTCTGGATAGGAAGGTTCAGCAATTGAGGAATCGAGATGTTTATTACGTTAAGGTGATGTTGAAAAAGCAACATGTGGAAGATCAATCTTGGGAGAATATATGAAGAAAAAGTATCCTCATCTATTCGAGGCCATAGGTAAGAAGAAATTTTAGGGACAAAATTCTTTTAAGCGGGCGGTGGGGGGAGTTGTAAAATCCCGCACCCAGAAAACCTGGCCTAGCTTGGTTTTTCTTCTTTGCCAGGGTTTTTTTTTTACCAAGGACAAACCTAAATCAATACCGACTTAAAGACCAGCACCTCAAGTACTAATAATACCCAAATTAAATTTAAAACCATGCTAGATTATAAATTAGGGCAATACCGGTCCCGATTACCAGACGGACACTATACACCGAATTCGCGATCAACCAGGCCAAAAAGGTCTACACGTAGAATTCCAATTTGAATTCGATATGTCAAAAAGGAAGGAAATATTCCCTTGGACCCATCAACGTATCTAATGGGTCCCATGTCACACCTCGTTCCCGATGTATCAGTACTATGGAATGTAACAGGATTCCTCATCTAGTCAAGGCAATAGAAATCCCCTTCCAGAATCACATATCATGGTACAACCATCCATCAAATCAGTCATATATGTACTCACATAACTATCATAGTAAATGGAAACATTTCATTTAAATATAATATCAGAATCAAAAGCGGAAGTCTTATTATTCAATAAATTACGCTGACATTTTAAATTTATCAATTTAATTATTCAAAATAATATCTGAATTCCAAAACCATTAATTAAAACCTTTAAAATTAACACGTTGTTCAGTTCTCAAACTTTATCCAAGTTTTAAATAGTTATAATATTATTTAAATTAAATTCCTAAGGTAAAACGTTTTCCCAATTAACACAACCCAAAAATAAAAGTACCAAAAGGAGTAGTAGGCAAAGCCTAAGCCTACACGCAGTGTCACACCCCAATTCTGGACTAACCAAAATGGTGTGATGAACCGCCAATAAACCAACGATTCACCCAGGATCTCGCATAGGTCGTACCCACTATATTAAACCACACACACATTCCACATTAATAATCAGATGTAATAAACAAATAACCGAAAGTCTTACAGATAATAAACTGAGAGTCTAACAGTGATAAATAAGTATTTAATCCAATTATCTCCAAACCACAAGACATAAAAATAAATAATCAATTACATATCTGATGTTCAAATTATAACTAAACTTAAGCAAAAACACATTGGTTGCACTCGCATGATGAATTATGCGCATCTTCTTCAACTTCTACATCCATTGCAGCAATGTGTCCATATATCAGCGTATTTATATATTCTTCAACTGTAGGACCTGCATCAACAACTAAAAATATTCAACGTCGAAAGGGTGAGCACACATCACAGCTCAGTGAGCAAACAAAACAATGCAACAAACATATACATGCATTCAATTCATATCTTTGGTCTGGTTTTTAAGTTTACAATGTGCTATAGAAAAGTTTGGTGGTCGCCGCACCTCTATACACGAGTGTGTGAATCCGCCCAATGGATCAAACACCATTGCCATCCCATATGCACCCACTATGGAATAGAGATAGGGCTAAAATATCCAGATCAAACACCGCCAACACTTTCCCTGATGCCCTACCCATATCAACACGTAAGCCCCTATTGGCGAGGGCTTGCAAACTGGGCTCGCAACTAACCAATCCTAATGCCAAACAGTGTATCCAAGGACTTACCCCAAAATCCCTTAATACGTCCATAGAGATAGAGCTAAGGCCCCCCGACAGAGTTAGAGAACACACGGTCTGAGACCACCACCCCTGATGCCCTACGACGTAATAGTTCTACTAAGGTAATGGCGATATGACGATGTTAGTGCGCAAGACTTGAGTAGAGATAGAGCTAGAGTCTAGTGACGAGGTCGAAGACCACCATACCACATCGTCCCCTTGATGCTTGACTCGCATCCAACACACCAACCACATACATACATTCAGATGCCCATTCCTAGCATCATCATCATCATCATCATGTTATAAATAAATGGAATTAAATATGCATGAATAGTAATAGCAGTAATATTGGATGACATGTGAGATGCACATTACAAGCATACAAGCATAGAATCAATCATGGCATTGGACTCAATAAAAATAAATAGTTTGTTATTATCCAATTAGTTTAGGTTTTGTTCCCTCACCTGTTAGCAATACTCGATGTCCTTCCTAGCCTTGAAATTCTCTTTGAATTGATTTAATAACCTAAAATTTATATGAATTTAAGTTAGGGTTCATATGTGACATGTTACAGTAGTCAAAAATCAAAACAGAGCACTGATAGGTGTCTGATTAGTCCTATGGTCTCATGCTATATCGACCTTACTGTCTACGGTCGATACCCTACAGTCACATATGGTGTGACCGTAGCTGCGACCATATGATTTCTAAAATCTTTCCGAATTCCTATGGACGATCCTCTGGTCATACTGGTTATGCTATGTTTACCATAGCTGCGACCTTGAGATTTCTGGTCATAGTCTACATGAAATTCGGAAGTTCTTCCTGAGTTCATTCTTCTGTTCTTCAATGGGGTTTATTCTAAGGTCATCCTATGGCCATCATTAGTAATTTCTTATCAACCCTAATCATCAAATTCACTCGCCATGGTTCTCCTTGGGATTTTTCCAAGGAAATCACATAGGTCATAATAGGTTGATATTGCTTATCCTCCATAGAAGTCTTATTCCTTAGAGTTTACATCTCCAGAGATTCGTTTCATACCTTGTCTTGTGATAGAGAGCCAATCCCTTCTTTACAAACTCTTCTCCTTAGCTTTTTCCTTTTCCCCTTCTCTTCCTTCTTTTCCTTCTCTTTTTCTAGGGTTTACTAATGTTCTAAAAGAGTGAAAAAGGGCTGAGGGACGTCCTTTAGAGGAAAACTCTCCATATAGAGTCCTCTTTCAATTAGGAAAGCAATCCCTTAGTTTAGAAAAGTTTTCAAAGCTCGAAGTCTGATCTGGGGTCTCATGGTTGATCATACGGTCGCATAAACCGTCAATCTTAGGGTCAAAATCATTGACCATGGGGTTCTGGATTTGAGATTTTTGGTTCCCTTCCTTATGGTCGACCATACCTACCCATGCATGCGATACTAGGTATGTTTTTAGTGTTTTTAACTCGATTCTCATACCTGGTTTGTGATCTATCTTCACACGCTCAGTCCACTTGGTCCAGTAATGATGGGGAGACCTGACACGATATGGTTAGACCATGTTAGTGGAGTGCGGGTCTTATAACCCCCCGTCTTATATAAATTTTGTCCTCGAAATTTACACATACCTTCCGAGTTGAATAGGTGAGTATATTGCTTCCGCATAGCGTTCTCTTCTTCCCATGAAACTTCTTCAACATTTTGGCTTCTCCATGTAACCTTAACGTAATAAATGTCACGATTGTGAAGACGTTGCACCTTTCGGCTAGTGATATCAAAAGGTACTACTTTGAACGTCAAATTTTCACTCAAATCCAGTGGATCTGTTGTTAACATGTATGTTGGATCTCTGATGTACTTCTTCAGTATTGAGATATGAAATACATCATGCACACTTGACATGGATGGTGGTAGTGCTAACTGATATGCTACTTTTCCACGTCTAACTAGAACTTCATAAGGTCTAATATATCTGGGACATAGCTTTTTCTTCTGTCGAAACCTTTTCAAACTACGCATAGGAGATATTTTTAGAAATACCTCATCACCTATAGTAAATTCAAGATCTCTACATCGATTATCTGCATATTGCTTCTGACGGTTCTGAGCTATTCGGACTCTTTCCTTGATAATGTTGACTACTCAACAAGTTTCTTCAATAAACTCTGGTCAAACAATACTCCGTTCTCCAACTTCATTCCAAAACAAAGGAGTTCGACATTTCCTACATTACAGTGCTTCATAGGGTGACATCTGTATAGTCGCTTGATAGATGTTGTTATAAGCTAACTCAATCAATGGTAATTTCTCATCCCATGATCCTTTGAAATCAATAATACAAGCTCGAAGCATGTCTTCTAAAATCTGAATAGTATGTTCTAACTGTCCATTTGTCTGAGGATGTAATGTAGTACTAAACTTTAATATTGTACCCATAGCCTTTTGTAATCCTTCTCAAAACTTTGAGGTAAAGCGTGGGTCTTTGTCGGACACAATGCTTTCAGGTACATCATGTAATCGGACAATATTATCTACATAAAGCTTAGCTAACCTCTCTAGAGTATACTGAGGTCGTATAGCTATTAAACGAGCTATCTTGGTCAAACGATCCACAATCACCCAGACTGCATCAACTACTTGGGGAGTCAATGGTAACCCGGTGACGAAGTCCATAGTAATGCGGTCCCATTTCCATGCTGGTTTTGGCAGTGGCTGCAACAATCCTGCAGGTCTTTACCTTTCAGCCTTTACTTGCTGACAATTCAAGCATTGAGACACAAATTTAGCTACATCCGCTTTCATTCCTCTCCACCAATATAGTTTCTTCAGATCATGATACATCTTCATACTTCTAGGATGTACCGATTAAGTGGTGGTGTGAGCTTCCTTCATTAGTCTGTGTCTAATATCCAAGTCTTCATTTTTAGGAACACATACCCTTCCTTTGTATCTTAGTACCTTTTCAATGTCCAAGGTGAACTAAGGAGTACTCCTACCTTTTTCGTGGTCTTCTTGCACCGTTCTCTAATAAGGGTCTGATTTAATAGCGACTTTCATTTCGTCTAATAGATCAGGTACAATCTTCAATGTAGCAAACATGTTTGAAAATAGATGAATAAACCCTTGGTCAGTTGATTCATTCGTAATATCAATCATGAACTGCTCTTTACCATAATTAAATACTCTCCCTGTGACAGACACCACAACATTTGCACTAACTTCTTCTTGGGATTCTATCATAGCTTTCCTGCTTAGTGCATTAGCAACTACATTAGCTTTTCTTGGATGATACTGGATATCACAATCATAATCCTTTAATAATTCTAGTCATCTTCTTTGTCTCATGTTCAACTCCTTCTAATTAAAAAGATGAGTGAGACTCTTATGATTTGATTTAATCTAAAAATTCTCTCCATACAAATAATGTCTCCATATCTTAACAGCATGTACTACTACTGCTAATTCTAAGTCATGAGTGGGATAGTTCTTCTCATGTGTCTTCAATTATCTTGAGGCATACACAATTACTTGTTCTCCTTGCATAAGCATACATCTTAAACCTAACCCAGACGCATCAGTGTACAAGGTAAATGGTTGTCTTGGGATCAGAATAGTCAAGATGGGCGTTGATATCAATCTAGCCTTCAATGTTTGTAAGCACTCTTTACATTTATCGGTCCAAACAAACTTTTCTCCTTTCTTTGTCAGACTGGTGAGAGGTACGGAAATTCTAGAGTAATCTTCCATAAATCATCGATAGTACCCAGCTAAACCTATGAAACTTCTGATTTTGACAACATTCTTAGGTGCTTCCCATTTCACAATGGCTTCAATCTTACTAGGATCCACTTTAATTCCTTCAGCGGATACAACATGGCCTAAGAAAGCAACTTCATTTAGCCAGAATTCACACTTTGTAAATTTTGCGTAAAGCTTCTCTTTTCTTAGTCATTGCAACGCGGCTCTTAGATTTGTGACATGAGTTTCTTTATCCTTGGAGAAGATTAGTATGTCTTCAATAAATACAATGACTGATGTATCCAACATATCATGGAATACCAGATTCATGAGTTCCATAAAAGTTGCGGGTGCATTAGTCAATCTAAAAGACATGACTAAAAATTCATAATGTCCATATTTGGTTCTAAATGCTGTCTTCGAAATATCACCTTCCTGATCGAAGATTAATTTTGGAGAATACTTTGGCACCTTGCAACTGATTGAATAAGTCATCGATCCGAGGCAACGGGTATCGATTCTCGATTATAAGCTTATTCAATTCTCGATATTCTATACACAGTCGAACGCTACCGTCCTTCCTTTTTACGAACAATACTGACACTCCCCATGGTGATATGCTGGGTCTGATATAACCCTTGTCCAGTAATTCCTATAATTGTACCTTTAGTCCCTTCAGTTTAGTAGGAGCCATTTGATAGGGTGTTTTCGATACTAGTGCAGCTCTGGGTATAAGATCTATAACGAACTCTGCTGCTCGATCGGGTGGTAGTCCTGGTAGTTCCTCAGGAAATACATCCAAAAATTCATGCACAACTTCAATATCTTCCATTCGTGGTGCTTCCTTGGTGAGGTCAACCACGGATACTTGATACCCAATTTCTTCTTTCTTGAGGTATTTTCTAGCCTTCAATGCAGAGAGAATGAGTTTTCATTTATGGGGAAGTTTGGTTCTTGCAAAACTAAACTGTGTTCCTTCCTTGTCTTTAAATGTCATTTTTCTTTTCTGTACATAATAGGTTTGCAGAGTTCCGAGCTAACCAATCCATTCCCAAGATAACGTCAAAGTCTGTCATCTCAAGTTGAATTAAGGTTGCATCCAAAATCTTCTCGCCGATAAGAATTGGACATGGTCCATAACCTTTGTCTAGTTCCACTTCTAATCCCATAGATGATCGTACAAGCAGTTTGTAGTTTAGAGGTCTGAGGGGTAGATTTAACTTCTTTCCAAATGACACAGATATAAAAGAATGAGTAGCTCCAGAATCAAAGTGTACTCTGACGGGTAAGCCATTAATAGGTACAATACTTGTGAATTGATTTAATTTAGTCTACATGCTTTCACAAGCTAGTACAAAATGAACAGTTTAGGTCATACTTGTGACCACATCAGGTGATGCTGCAGCATCCTCAGATGTAACTACATAAACCTTTCCTTGCTGTAGCTGCTACCTTGGCTTAAGACACTCTCTTGAATAATGTCCTACTTGATCGCAATTGAAGCATTTAACTCCAACACTACTTTGCTTTTGTTGAGGTTGGGCTGTCAGAGTAGTCTTGGCTGCAACATTGAAGCCTTGAAAATAGAAGGGTTTAAATGTGTTTAAGTTCCATCCGTTGTATGAGTTTCCATTGGGCCTTTTAATACCTCTGTTCTGAGCAAAATAAATTTTCCTCTGGCTCGATTCAAGTACTCGAGCAATCTGTACAGCTTCATTATAAATCTTATTTTCCAGTTTCAATACGTGCCCACGAATGCTTCCCCTAAGTCCCATGACGAACCTTTGGGTTTTGGTATTTTCCTCCCGCATGCTAGGGAGCAAAGAAAAATAGTTCTTCATAACGCTGTTGATATGCGTCTACAGTCATCTGTCCCTGATACAGACTCAGAAACTCCTTTACCCTTTAATCACTGAAACTCCTGGGAAAATACTTATCGAAGAAAGCTTCTTTATAAATAGCCCAGGTCAGTTGGGGGTGCTTTGTCAACAGATAACGCCGAGTAGATTTTTACCAATGGTGTGCATCACCTTTCAGCATAAAAGTGGTACATAACACCTTCTCTTCTTCATTTATAGTCATCATCATAAAGTTTCTTTCTATCTCATCGATCTAGTAAGCTGACCATAACGAATCACATGGCTTGGCTATAAATTCCTTCAGCTTCAACTTCAAAAAACGCTCAATCAGTCTAGAGTGATCAAGTTGATACTGTGCATATGCTCCATACATAGGTAGTTGGTACTGATAATTTCCTTTGCTATACCCGCCTTGCGATGCTTTAGTGTTTGGTACTTGGCCTTGTACTACGGGTGTTTACGGTGCTTGAGGTACAGTGTTGCTACCACCAAGTGTAGTACTAGCTTGTCCTGCAGGTAGAGGTATTGTGTTTGTAGCTGGGAAAGCATTTCCCATAGCAGCTTGCATGTTGGCTTGCACTTGCTTCATTTGCTGCAATTATTGTGCTAAATTCATCACCGTAGTAGCCAAATCTGTAGGTGGTGCAGGTAGGTTGGTTGGGTTGTCTTGGGTGTGCACATCCTGAGGTGTAGTATTTGAGTTCTAATATTTTCTTCATGGCCTTGCTAACCTTTATTGTCATTGGTCTCCATAGGTGGTGGAGATGGGTTTGCATTCTGTCTCCTTCTACTTACTCTGCGTCCAGCCATTTAAACTCTTGGTTGAATGGTACTTGGAAAGGCTGTACACGTGAGACAAGATATGATGGTAGTATTGGGCTAGTCTGACAATGGAAGACGAGAGAAAAACAAAATCAATAGGCAAAAGTTCAAGCAGAATCAAAATGCAGACAATAGTAGGTCATACGGTCGATGGCCTACGGTCGCATGTTGTGCGACCAAAGGTGCAACCATCACATCCCTGGCAACTTTCCAAGACCCTATGGTCGATCATAGGGTCGATCCTACGGTCGATGGTTTTGGTTGAATTATGTGACCGTAAGATCCAAAATTAGTTTTTAAAAACCTATTTTCGAGAGTTTCCCTCTCATTTCTCCTTCTTCCTCCTACGGTCTCTACTCAACTCGCCACCAGTGAGTTGCTATAGTGTCGACCATACAAACTTGGTGATTTTTCCTTCGATCTATGACCTACATTCTCTTCGACAAGGTATGTTCTCTACTCTCTTTCATTTTTTTAAGCTTTAATACCTAGCGTTTTTACCATTTGTAGGGTTTTCTTCTAATTAATATTTTTCTAACAGTAAAAATTTGATTTTTATTGGGGGCTTTTGCTATTGGCCACCCAATGGACGAAAGCCCCCTCAAGAAAATTTGAGTTTTATCAGTTGGTTTGGTAAAAATTTCAAAATTTCCATTTTTGACCTAAAATTTGGGGTTTTTGCCCCATTGTCAAAAATTTTCAAATTCGACCTACCTAGTCAAAATTTCAGATTAGATATGCATTGCAGGATGGTTTGAGACCTATGTCAGTCCTTTTACCAAATGTTTGGGTGAAAAGTGAGGCTTTTCCATTTTACGTCGTTATGCTGTCTAATTTTCCAGTTTATCTAACTTGTTTTCTTATTTTCCTTTCTTAAAGCTATCATGGTTCGCACCAAAGTTACTCGAGTTCATGACCCTCCTCGCTTCAGGTCTGTGGAAGCAGAAGTGGGATATCCTTGGTTTGACCGAAAGAAAGTTGAAGGGGGTCGATGTGTGAACCTAGCCCACTTAGCCCTGTTTGATGTGGAGAGGGCATTTGGCGATATGGGCTGGCTTCCAGTGATCCTATACGAGGCTTGCACTCGCTCGGACTTGGTTAAGTAGTTATACAATCACCTTCAGGTGGAGGGTGACCTAGAGGTTGTGGAGAGGGGCAGAGAGCTTCGGATCACCAACTGGGTGAAAGGGGTTTCGATTTCTTTCAACTGTCAGGAGTTGGCTTATCTCCTAGGTATCTCCAATAATGGACAGTTGGTTTACTGTGCACCCAGAGAGCCACAGTTTCTGTCTACACATATGAGTACAGAAATAGATAGTCAGATTCTTTGGGATGACCGTTGGGAGATAAAAGCAGTCAACCTGCGTCCAGAGCCACGTGTCTACTGCAAGATTATCTAGCATAATCTGATTCCCCAGGGCAGACATTATGAGATGATCTCATAGTTGACTCAGTACCTGCTGTACTGTATCTGTACTAGGCAGCTTGCCTACCTTCCCTATATTATTATCCGGACTATGCACCGAGCTACTTTGCCTGACTCGAGAGGTAACTTGCCTTATAGTGGACCTAGTGGATGAGAGGATCCTTGAGGACACCTTCTCAGCTGACCTTGATTGGGAGGCCTTCAGCAGGATGGACATGAGAGAGATACAGGTCAGTGATGATGAGAGGAATGCTATCAGACGTCCTCTCACTCGGGTAGTGGCAGCAGATGCAGAGGCGGTAGCAGTAGCAGCAGCAGAGGTAGCAACAAAGGCACATGAGGGTGGTGATGATGAGGATATGATGATCGGATGTACATGGATGTGGATGCCGTCCCTCCTCCATCGCCACAACGTTCTACTGGGGTAGGACCTTCTAGGGCTTCTCATTCAGCTGGCCCTTCACGCCCACCACCGGATGACATGATGGGGCTGTTACGTGAGATTAGAGAGGCTCAGGGCGTGACTAATTGGAGAGTAGGAGAGCTTCTAGATGCCCAACGCTCTATAGACTAGCGGGTGGCGGATCTGAGGGCTAGTCTCTGAGTGACTCAGACATAGGTGGCCTGGCTCACGAGAGTATATGTTGAGGACTACGATAGAGATCGTGAGGCACCTCCTCCTCCAGCACCTCCAGCTCTATGATTGCCATTTATATTTTATTCCCTTTTAGACTACAAAGTAAATGTCTAGATTATGGACTGTACTCTAAATTTGATGTAAACTTGTCTTATTTCCTTTTGGATATATTTATAAAATTGGTTTTTCCTTTACATATGTGCATTATTCTCTTTCTTAGTTTATGTCTCATACAACACAGGTGCTTATGGTGTGTTATTATTACAACTTTAAAATTTTTATCCTAACTCAGTTCATGACTCATGTGGAAGTAGTTAGGTCAATGGGTAGAATCTGAGATGCTCTGATACCAAGTTGTCACACCCTAATTCTGGTCTAACCAGAATGGTGTGATAAACCACCAATAAACCAACGGTTCACCCAGGATCTCGCATAAGTCGTACCCACCATATCAAACCATACACACATTCTACATTAATAAACAGAGGTAATAAACAAATAAGCGAAAGTCTAACAGATAATGAACTTAAGTCTAACAGTGATAATTAAGTATTTAATCCAATTATCTCTAAACCATAAGACATAAAAATAAATAATCAATTACATATCCGATGTTCAAATTATAACTAAACTTAAGCAAAAACACATTGGTTGCACTCGCACTCGCACGATGAATCATGCGCATATTCTTCAGCTTCTACATCCATCGCAGTAACATGTCCATACGTCAGCACATTCATATATTCTTCAATCGTAGGACCTGCATCATCAACTAAAAATATTCGACGTCCAAAGGGTGAGCACACATCACGGCTTAGTTTGCAAACAAAACAATGCAATAAACATATACATGCATTCAATTCATATCTTTGGTCAGTTTTTAAGTTTGTAATGTGCTATAGAAAGGTTTAGTGGGCCCCATACCTTTATGCACGAGTGTGTGAATTCACCCAATGGATGAAACAGATTACCGTCCCACATGCATCCACCATGGAATAGAGATAGAGCTAAAGTGTCCGGATCAAACACCGCCAACACTTTCCCTGATGCCCTACCCATACCAACACGTAAGCCCCTATTGGTGAGGGCTTACAAACTGGACTTGCAACTAACCAATCCTAATGCCAAATAGTGTATCCAAGGCCTCACCCAACATCCCTCAATACGTCCATAGAGATAGAGCTAAGGCCCCCTGGCGGAGTCAGAGACCACACGGTCCAAGACCATCTCCCCTGATGCCCTACAACGTAATAGTTCTGCTAAGGTAATGGCGATACAATGATGTTAGTGGGAAGACTAGAGTAGAGATAGAGCTAGAGTCGGGTGACGAGGTTGAAGACCACCATGCCACGTCCTCCCCCTGATGCTTGACTCGCATCCAACACACCAACCACACACATACATTTACATGTCTATTCCTAGCATCATCATCATTATCATGTTATAAATAAACGGAATTAAATATGCATGAACAATAATAGCAGGAATATTGGATGACATGTGAGATGCACATTATAAGCATACAAGCATTGAATCAATCATGGCATTGGACTCAATAAAAATAAATAGTTTGTTATTATCCAATTAGTTTAAGTTTTATTCCCTCACCTGTTAGCAATACTCGATGTCTTTCCAAGCCTTGAAATTCTCTTTGAATTGATTTAAAAACCAAAAAGTTATGAATTTAAGTTAGGGTTCATATGTGACATGTTACAGTAGTTGAAAATTGAAACAGAGTACTGATAGGTTATGATTAGTCCTATGGTCTCATGCTGTATCGACCTTACTGTCTACAGTCAATACCCTATAGTCGCATATGGTGAGACCGTAGCTGCGAGTATATGATTTTTAAAATCTTCTCGAATGCCTATGGTCGATCCTCTGGTCATACTGGTCATGCTATGGTCGATCGTAGCTGCGACCTTGAGATTTTTGGTCACAGTCTACATAAAATTTGGAAGTTCTTCCTGAGTTCATTCTTCGGTTCTTTAATGGGGTTTATTCTAAGGTCATTCGATGGCCATCATTAGTAATTTCTTATCAACCCTAATCATCAAATTCACTCGTCATGGTTCTCCTTGGGATTTTCTCAAGAAAATCACATAGATCATAATAGGTTGATATTTCCTATCCTCCATAGAAGTCTTATTCCTTAGAGTTTACATTTCCAGAGATTCGTTTCATACCATGGCCTGTGATAGAGAGCCAATCCCTTCTCAGCAAACTCTTCTCCTTCTCTTCCTTCTCTTCCTTCTCTTTCTCTAGGGTTTACTAATGTTCTAAAAGAGTGAAAAAAAGACTGAGGGACGTCCTTTATATAGTGGAAAACTCTCCATATAGAGTCCTCTTTCAATTTGGAAAGCAATCCCTTAGTTTAGGAAAGTTTCCAAAACTCAAAGTCTGATCTGGGGTATTATGGTCGATCATACGGTCGCATAAACCATCGACTATAGGGTCGAAATCTTCGACCGTGGGGTTCTAGATTTGAGATTTTTGGTTCCCTTCCTGATGGTCGACCATACCTACCCAGGCATGCGACCTTAGGTATGTTTTTAATGTTTTTAACTCGATTCTTATACCTGGTTTGTGATTTATCTTCACATGCTCAGTCCACTTGGTCTAGGGATGATGGGAAGACCTGGCATGACACGGTTAGACCAAGTTAGTAGAGTGCGGGTCTTACATGCAGTCTTTACATTTACACGTGGGATCATGGATTTTTTCCTCTGGCTCACTATTATCATCCTCCATACCAGATGGATAGTATTTTGAAGCATTGATCTTTATACATGCAACATCTAAAATATTTGTGTACACAAGGGTAAGCTCAACCATCGAGCTTATTAAGAAAACCAAATGTGCAACATACAAATGCATGCAACTATAAACTACAGTTAGGTATGAAAACTGTATGTGCCAACTCAGGACAACTAAAATGGTGCTTCCAAGTTACACGGGTCATCCCCACCAGAATGAATGAAGCCTCCCTCAGAGCCAATCACCATCTCCTATGTATAAGTCCAGCGTCTTGGCCTTCGATTGCAACTTATCCCATGTTCACCCATGTGACACTTGAGAAAATGATAATCCCACTAGTTGACTAAACTGCCCATTCACACTGTCACACCCCAATTCTGGTCTAACCAGAATAGTGTGATGAACCGTCAATAAACCAACAGTTCAACTAGGATCTCGTATAGGTCGTACCCACCATATCAAACCACACATACATTTCACGATAATAATCTAAGGTAATAAACAAATAAGCAGAAGTCTTATAGATAATGAACTAAAAATCTAACAGTGATAAATAAGTATTTAATCCAATTATCTCCAAACCACAAGACATAAAAATAAATAATGAATTACATATCTGATGTTCAAATTATAACTAAACTTAAGTAAAAACACATTGGTTGCACTCGCATGATGAATCATGCGCATCTTCTTCAGCTTCTAAGTCCATCGTAGCAACGTGTCTATACGTCGGTGCATTCATATATTCTTCAACACTAGGACCTACATCATCAACTAAAAATATTCGAAGCCGAAAGAGTGAGCACACATCATGGCTCAGTGAGAAAACAAAACAATGCAACAAACATATGCATGCATTTAATTCATATCTTTGGTCTGATTAATAAGTTTCCAATGTGCTATAGAAAGGTTTGGTGGCCCCCGCACCTCTATACACGAGTGTGTGAATCTACCCAATGGATCAAACACCATTACCATCCCACATGCACCCACCACAGAATAGAGATAGAGCTAAAGTGTCTGGATCAAACTCCGCCAATACTTCTCCTGATGCCCTATCCATACCAACACGTAAGCCCCTCTTGGCGAGGGCTTGCAAACTGGGCTCGCAACTAACTAATCCTAATGCTAAATAGTGTATCCAAGGCCTCACCTCAGTATCCCTCAATACGTCCATAGAGATAGAGCTAAGGCCCCCCGACAGAGTCAGAGACCACACGGTCCAAGACCACCTCCCCTGATGCTCTACGTCGTAATAGCTCTGCTAAGGTAATGGCGATACGACGATGTTAGTGGGCAAGACTTGAGTAGAGATAGAGCTAGAGTCTGGTGATGAGGTCAAATATCACCATGCCATGTCCTTCCCCTGATGCTCTACTCGCATCCAACACACCAACCACACACATACATTCACACGCCTATTCCTAACATCATCATCATCATCATCATGTTATAAATAAACAGAATTAAATATGCATAAACAGTAATAGCAGGAATATTGGATGACATGTGAGATGCACATTACAAGCATATAAACATAGAATTAATCATGGCATTGGAATCAATAAAAATAAACATTTTATTATTATCTAATTAGTTTAGGTCTTGTTCCCTTACCTGTTAACAATATTCGATCTCCTTTCAAGCCTTGAAGTTCTCTTTGAATTGATTTAACAACCTAAAAGTTATATGAATTTAAGTTAGGGTTCATATGTAACATACTACAGTAGTAGGAAATCAAAACAGAGCACCGATAGGTGTCTGATTGGTCCTATGGTCTTATACTGTATCGACCTTACTGCCTACAGTAGATACCCTACGGTCGCATATGGTGCGACTGTAGCTATGACCATATGATTTCTAGATCTTCCCGAATGCCTATAGTCGATCCTTTGGTCATGTTGGTCATGCTATGGTTGACCATAGCTGCGACCTTGAGATTTCTGATCATATACTACATGCAATTCGTATTCTTCCTGGGTCAATTCCTCTGCTCTTTAATTGGGTTTATCCTAAGGTCATCCTATGGCCATCATTAGTAGTTTCTTATCAACCCTAATCATCAAACTCATCCCTAATGGTTATCCTTGGAAATTACTTAAGGAATCACATGGATCATGATAGATTAATATTGTCTATCTTCCATAGAAATTTTATTCCTTAGAGTTTACATCTCTAGAGATTAGGTTCATACATTTGCCTGTGATAGAGAGCCAATCTCTTCTCAGTAAGTTCCTCTGCTTAGCTTTTTCTACTTCTCCTTTTCTTCCTTCTCTTCCCTTCTCTTTCTCTATGGTTTACTAATGTTCTAAAAGAGTGAAAAGGGCTAAGGGACGTCCTTTATATAGAGGAACACTCTCCATATAGAGTCCTCTTTCAATTAGAAAAGAAATCCCTTAGTTTAGAAAAGTTTTCAAAACTCGGAGTCTGATCTGGGGTTTTACGGTCGATGGCTATGGTCACAGAACCCATCAAGCATAGGGTCAAAATCATCGCCCGTAGGGTTATTGATTAGTGACCATTGTTTCTTTCCATATGGTCGACCGTACCTACCTAGGTATGCAACCATATGTATACAATTTTGGGTGTTGAGTCAATTTTTATACCTGGTTTGTGATTCATCTTCAAACGATCGGTCCACTTGGTCTAGAAATGATGGGAAGACCTGGCCCGACACGGTTAGACTGGGTTAGTGGAGTGCTGGTCTTACACATACTATGTCAGACATGGGGAGCATAGTGTGTCATGTTCATACCATCTTTTTATTGAACCTATGCCAATACATAACCCCCTATTGGTTGGGAGTACAGTTATATGGGTATTTTGTACAACTATCCATGTTTACCTAATTAGTTTTATTACTGGACGTAATGCCACTAATCTTCCGACCCCGTCCGAGCTCCCATATAGAACATCGTGACTTGGCTAAGTTACATATGGTCAATGCAAAGCAGTGCTTGTAAGAAGTGGTGCAAGTGTCTCATACCACACACCTTCATTCTTACCAGCTTAACCAGACATCATGAATCACCAAGACCAGCTCTACCTTCATGGAAAGGTTACGAAGTGTCCCATACCACCCTGCTTCCAAACCACTATGAGTATCACTGATTGCACAAAGGGAATGCATATGCATGGACAAATAAAGCATTATATTGGATGGCATGTGTGAGGACAATGGAAAATCGATGTGATCCTCCTCGGGATAAGGAATGTGGTATCCATTTCGATGAAGATCGATTGTACTGTTGGAGTCGCCACCTAGATTATGGTCTAGGACCTCTAAAATGTAGCCTCACCCTAAGGTAAGACTTCTATTGACTCGTGACCCAATGTATCGGTTCTTTGGTCTGCAAGAGATCGGGTAAGTATTCAAGGTACGGTTATGGGAAGGTATTAGGCACCCAAACCATCCGATCAATATCGGCCTCCTAAACTTTCCTTAAATTCTAATTTTGACTGTGCTTGGTCAACTGGATGACTAGGGTTCAATGGGGGATGTCCTAAACCAAGTTGCTAAGTTATCCTAACCTAGGGTTCAGCCAATCATGTTTTAAAGTAAATAAATAAGCAAATGTAATGTACAATATTATACAGTGAACCGGACCAAAGATGGTTCGGTCTTGGATTGAATCTGAGATGTGTAAGACATCTCAAACTACCTACGTATTCTAATCCTGGAAATCAAGTCCAAAAACATAGTTCGAAATGGTTTGTGTGATTAATGATTATGGAAGTGATTTATGCATTTGCTTCAATTAGATTATTTGTTGTTCAAGTTGAAGTTTATGCTGGATGTATGGTTGATGGGTGGCTTTGTACCGTATTTGGGATTCCCAAATTGCCTACGTATTCTAGGGTGTGCCCTAGAAATCAGGTACGACGTAGTTCGAAAGGGTTTTGAGAGTCGGATTTGGAATGTGTACCAAAATCCTTCCAATTTTGTCAATAGGATCTAGGGATGAGACCTAAATTCCTACCATTTTTATTTGGGATGTGTACCAAATTCTTTCTATTTTTGTTAATAGGATCTAGGGATGAGACCTAAATTCCTACCATTTTTATTTGGGATGTGTACCAAATTCTTTCTATTTTTGCCAATAGGATCTAGGGATGAGACCTAAATTCCTACCATTTTTATTGTTTCCATTCTTAGGTTTTTAGGGTTTCCTATCCCTTTTCATTGTGATTTTCATTTTTTTAGGGTTTCATACCATAAATATTCTCTTTATTCTAGGGTTTATTTTTGCCCTAATTATTCTTTCCATTTTTAGGGTTTCACTACCCTAATTGTTCAATTCTTTCCATTTTAGGGTGTATCTTGCCCTAGTTGTTGTACAATGTAAACAATCTAACATTGCAATGTGAGCTTAAATATAGCAGTGTAAGCATCCAAATATAGCATGTTGAAAATATGTTCAAATTTTGCAACAAATCAGTCAAAGATGGCAAGTGAGCATGTGAATCAATACAAACATGATAAGTGTGCATCCAAACATGGCAGTAATCATCCAATATGGCATGTGAGCATGTGTAATAGACAAATATGGCAATAAGCATGTGTAGCATTCCAAAACAATAAGAATCATGTAAGCACCCAAAGATAACATGTGAAAGCATTCCAAGTATGGCATGTGAGCAATGTGAGCATCAAATATGGCAATTATGTGGCACCATATGTATCAAAACAACTTGTATGCATGATATTCAGATTCGCTTATATTAATCACAATGAAGATGATGAAGGTAATTCGGGAGCAGCTGTATAGATTGGTTATTGGAAAATCAGAAATGGAGATGGTAGATGTTAATGGTTGCAATCTGATTTGTATGACTGTGGACAGATCGTGAGGAGTGGTGCATTGCTGTTGGGATTTGGTGATTGGATGTATATTGGGTGATGAGTGATATGGTGGTGAGCAGGTGTAAGGTGAGGGATTTGATGAGGTGTTGCGGGATAGAATTGGTACTGCAGATGATAGCAAGCTGCCTGGCCGTGGGTGGGTTTTGATTAATGATGTAGGCTAGACAAGAGTGAAGAGATGGGATTGTAAGTGTAGCTAGATAGGTGTTTAGATGATTATGTGAGTGGAAGCTTGGGTTTGGTGCTTGGTGGGACTAAAGCAGCAATGGGTATGACACGGTGGGGAATCACAGAAATGGAGTTGCGGTGATGATGATTTTTCCATGGCCAGATAGCCGGGTGCATGAGGATTATAGGTTGCAAGCTTGGGTGGCTGAGAAGGCACGGGAGTGTGTCGGTTGGAGTAGATTAGGTGTTGCTGGGTTTATATGGGAATGGTGGATGGTCAGGTGGCTTGGTTTTGGACAGGATGGCTGCGTAATTGAAGATATGGGCAATAAGTGGAATCAACAACATATGTATAAAAAAAACTTAATAGAAAGACAGAAACAAACCGACTTACCTCCTTCTCTTTCTATGTTCTTCTCTACTTCTTCTTCTTTTCTGCTCTTCCCCGTTCATTCTTCTCTTTCCCACAGCTCTCCATTTTCTTCCCTTCTTTTTCTCCCAAAACCGTGAGCCTCTCCCCCACTTCATGTTTTTTCCTCTTTGTTCTTTATTTCTCCCTCTTTTTTCTCTCTTCTTCCCTTCTTTTTCTCCCAAAATCGTGAGCCTCCCCCCTCTTCACGTTTTTTTTTTCTTTTTTTTATTTATCCTCCTTTTTCTCCCTCCTTCCCTTCTTTTTCTCCCAAAACCAAGCTCTCAAAACCTCTCTCACATTTTTCTCTTTCCCTCTTTTTTCTCTTTTGAAAATCCTCTCAAAAAACCCCCACTCTCCTTCTCTCTCTCACGTCTCTTTTATCTCCCCCCTTTTTCTCTTTTGGAAAAAATCTAAAAACCCTAAATCTTCTCCCTTTTCACGTCCTCTCTCTCCCCCTTTTTTTTCTCTTTTGGAAATCATCTAGAAATCCTAAATATTGTCCCTTTTCACGTCCTCTCTCTCTGATTTTTTTCTCCCAAAACCTAGCTCTCCTAAAACCTCCACGTTTTTTCTCTTTCTTCTTTCTTTTTTTTTCTCCAACAAAATCTTTTGGATTCTCTTAGAAAAGCTCACGTTTTTCCTCTTTCTTCTTTCCTTTTTTTTCTCCAACAAAATCTTTTGGATTCCCTTAGAAAAGCTCACGTTTTTTCTCTTTCTTATTTCCTTTTTTTTCTCCAACAAAATCTTTTGGATTCCCTTAGAAAAGCTCATGTTTTTCCTCTTTCTTCTTTCCCTTTTTTTCTCCAACAAAATCTTTTGGATTCCCTTAGAAAAGCTCACGTTTTTCCTCTTTCTTCTTTCATTTTTTTTTCTTCTTGCCCCCTTTTTCTCCCAAAACCTAGCCCCTTAGAAAAGCCACGTTTTTTTTCTTTCTTTTCCTCTTCTTTCCTTTTTTTTCTCCAACAAAATATTTTTGATTCCCTTAGAAAAGCTCACGTTTTTTCCTCTTTTTCTTTTTCCTTTTTTTTTCCTCAAAATCTTTTGAATTTTGTCATTTATATATAATAATATATATTATATACATATATACACATATATTTAATAACATATATATATATATATATATATATATATATATATATATATATATATATATATATATATATATATATAGCATACACTATATATAATATATAAATACTATGCACATGGATGAACTGGTTCGAAATGGGTTGAGACTGGCTTAGGTTGACTGAGTTAAACTGATATGGGTTGAGCTAGGTTGGACCAAAACTGGCTTGAACTGAGTTGACTGGATTGATTGGAATTAATTGGATTTTCTCTCTCTATTATTTCATGGGCCATTTCCGCTGTCATCCCACACCGAATTTTCTGATAACCTTTATTCCAAATTTTCTACGTTCACTTTGTAGAACAGTAAAAATGAGGAATATTAAAACTTGAATCACCTCATTTGGAAATAAAATGGCCAACTATGACTTTCTGAAGTTTAAACAAGTCAATTATCGATAATTTGGCTGACCATTCTGCATGAGATCCTTCGGAGGCTTCTATCGGAAATATTTTACGTCCACTTTGTAGAACACTAAAAATGGAACATAATGAGACTGGAATCACCTGATTTGGATATGGGATGATCAAAATATGAATTTTTGAATATTAAATGACCATTTCCATATGTAATTTTGCATGGGACCCTCCGGAGACTTTTACTCGAGATTTTTCACGTCCACTTTGTAGGACATCACAAATGAAGAACAATGGCCTTGAGTCGTCTGAATCCGACGTAGAACGAAAAAGATATGAAGCTTTGAAGTTCTAATGATAATTTTGCATGAAAACTTGCATGGGACCCACTGGTGACTTCTACTCGGGATTTTTTATGTCCACTTTGTAGAACATCATGAATGAAGAATAATGGCCTTGGAATCATCTGAATCCGATGTCGGATGATGAAGATATGATGATTTGAAATTCAAACAATCCGACTTACGATAATTTGCATGAAGGCCCCTGAGATTATTTATAATAATTTTAGAAACCTCCCTTATATGTATCATCCGACTAAAATGGTCATATCTTCTTCATTTGATATCAGAATTGAGCAATTATGGTCTCATTTCGAAGATAATTCTATGACCTATGCATCCATGCAAAATTATAACTCATGACCTTGCTATGGACCCATTGAAAAGTTCCTCAAATTCAGAGACCCAAGGAAAACTTCCTCAAATTCAGAGACCCATTGAAAACTTCCTCAAATTCAGAGAAAAATCTAAACTTTTGATCATCTTTCTCCTTTTGTTGTCCGCACGCCAACAGGATTTTGTTTAGCTGGGATGGCAAAAATGGGGTGCTTACAGCATGTTATCAACAAATAGCATGTTATCAATCTCACACAAAATAGATCATAATCAATAGAGAATACATGCAAATAAAAGGTTTGATTCCCTTACCGAAAGCTACTAGAGTAGAATACCATAGTATCGATTGAGTAGCTTTTTCTTTGAGTTTTCTTCGTATCTTTATCAAAATCTTCTACAATGTTATCCATTAATTTATCATTTAACTAACTTTGTTCTAGCATTGCCTTAACTTAATCTTACTGCTTTTGTGTTAACATTATTATTCACTTGTCTATAAATTATGCCCTCTGTCTGTTTGTCTTAGCATAGCATTTAGAATTTATTACCATTCACGGTCTGAAAGTACTTCTAATTTAAGATAAACTTGCTACCCATATGGGATATGTGGTGTGTAGATTGATACTCCACCAGATAGTTCATATGTTAGGTTTATTGATACCTGAGTGACCATGTGTCATTGTCACACCCCAATTCCATACTATTTAGAACGGTGTGATGAACTGCTAATAAGCCAACGGTTCAACCAGGATCTCAAATAGGCTATGTCCGTTTGCTTAATCCATACACATCCATAACCATAATCAGAATAAATACACAATAGCGAAAGTTTTAATATTAAATGAACTAAGAATGTAAATGTGATAATCATAAATAAAATATCCAATTATGTTGTATGGATCGAGACATAAGTAAATAAAATAACAAATTACATTTCCTTAATGGTCCAAATAAAAATCTAATAAAAAACGCATGAGTTGCACTCGCATGATGAGTCATGCGTCTCCACTATATCTTTAGCATCCATCGCCGCAACGTGCCGTATGCAGGAGCATTCATATAATCTTCCAGAGTCATACCTGCATCATCAACTAAAAATATTCGAATTCGAAAAGGGTGAACACACATCACGGCTCAGTGAGCAAACAAAACAATGCAACAAACATATGCATGCATTCAATTCATATCTGTGGTCTGGTATATAAGTTTGCAATATGCTATAGAAAGGTTTGGAGGCCGCCTCACCTCTATACACGAGTGTGTAGAACCGCTCAATGGATCAAACACCATTTCCGCCCCCACATGCACCCACCATGATAGAGATAGAGCTAAAGTGGTTAGGACCGCACCGCATTACACTTCCCCTGATGCTCTACCCATACCAACACGTAAGCCCCTATTGGTGAGGGCTTGCAAACTGGGCTCGTAACTAACCAATACTAATGTCAAACAGTGTATCCAAGGCCTCACCGCAGCATCCCTCAATACGTCCATAGAGATAGAGCTAAGGCCCCTCGGCAGAGTCGAAGATTACACGGTCCGAGACCACCTCCTCCGATGCCCTATGACGTAATAGTTCTGCTAAGGTAATGGCGATACGACGATGTTAGTGGTCAAGACTTGAGTAGAGATAGGGCTAAAGTGCTTAGGACCGCACCGCATCACACTTCCCCTGATGGCCCACTCGCATCAAGTACACTAACCACACACAAACATTCACATGCCTATTCCTAGCATCATCATCAACATCATGTTATAAATAAACAGAATTAAATATGAATGAACAATAATAACAGGTATAGTAGATGACATGTGATATGCACATTACAATCATACAATCATAGAATCATACATGGGATTGGACTCAATAAACAAAAACAGTTTATTATTAGCCAATTAGTTTAGGTCTTGTTCCCTCACCTTTGCTTGAGTGTAGATCCTCTTTCAAGCTTTAAGAATCACCTTTATATCAATAGGAAAACCTAACAAGTCGATAGATCTTAATTAGAATTCATTCCGACAGTTTTAAGCTTGCTGTAAAGCTAGGGTCGCAGGATGGGTCACAGGTATCTGAGACCCCAGGGTATAGGGTCGATCATAGGGTCGGTTATCCATCGACCCTAGGTGCGACCATAGCTTCCCTGGACTTCCCGAGAGCTAGGGGTCGATCCTATGGTCTGATAGGGTCGGTTACCAGTCGACCCTAAGTGCAACCAGATGTAATTTTAGTCTACTTTTCATCCTACAATCCACTCTTTCTTGTTTGGATCCTTTGGCTTACTTTCATGGTCCATTCTATGATTGTTCTATGGCTTAAACTCCAAGTTACTTCCTTTACTTTGTTTACCATGATTCACTCCATGGATTCCATTGAAATCTTCCCATGGATGGATGATTTGGGTTTCTCCTAGATCCTACCCTCTTTATATACTATTCTAGGGTCTTACACAATTTATGGAGAATGTTTTCATACCTTAGTCTTATTGAATTCAGAGATTCCTCTGAAACTCTTCTCCTTAGCCTTCTTCTCTAACTTTCCTTCTCTTCCTTCTCTTCTCTTCTCTCACTTTCAATTAGGGTTTCAAAAGGAGTAAAATAGCCTAAGGGACGTCCTATTTATAGAGGAAAACTTCCCAAAATATGTCCCAACGAGTTTAGGAAAGGTTCCCTTTGAATTAGGAAAGTTTCCTAATTTTTGGTTTTTGTCAGTTTGCCTAGGGTCGATACTAGGGTCGCAGAATCCATCGACCCTAGGGTCTCAAGTCATCCGACCCTAGGACTCAAAAGTCATGGGTTGGACCCTACGGAGGTGGGGTCGACCCTACCTTTTTAGACATGCGACGCTACCCTCCATTTTACTATTTTTAGGTCAATTTCATACCTGATTTTGTGATTTCCTTCACGCACTTTGTCCGTGTGGCTCGTCCATGATAGGTAGACCTGGTACAAGGTGGTAAAACCAGTTAGTTCAGTACAGGTCTTACAACTCCCCCCTGCTAATAAAAATTTTGTCCTCAAAATTTGTACATACCTTCCAAGTCGAAAAGATGAGGGTATTGCTTTCGCATAGCTTTCTCTTCTTCCCATGTGATTTCTTCTATGTTTCGGCTTCTCCAGGTGACTTTAACATAATAGATGTCATGGTTGCATAGTCGTTGAACCTTTTGGCTGGTGATTTCAGTTGGTGCTACTTCAAATGTCAAATCATCAGTCAAATCAGGTAGATCTACTATCAAAACGTGCATTGGATCTCTGACGTACTTCTTTAATAAGGAGATATGAAATACATCATGCACACTTGACATAGATGGTGGTAGTGCTAACTAGTAAGCCACTTTTCCACGTTTAGCTAGAATTTCATATGGTCCGACATATCTCAGACTTAGTTTCCCTTTCTGTCCAAACCGTTTCAAACCTCGCATAGGCGATACTTTGAGAAATACCTTATCACCTACGGTAAATTCAAGGTCTCGGCGCCGAGTATCTGCATACTTTTTCTGACAATTCTGAGCCGTTCTTACTCTTTCCTTGATAATGTCGACTACTCGACATGTCTCTTCAACAAATTCCGGTCCAACAATGCTACGTTCTCCAACTTTATTCCAAAACAAAGGAGTTTGACACTTCTTGCCATACAGTGCTTCATAGGGTGACATCTGTATAGTAGCCTGATAGCTGTTGTTATAAGCAAACTCGACCAGTGGTAATTTTTCATCCCACGATCCTTTAAAATCAATTACACAGGCTTGGAGCATGTCTTCTAAAATCTGAATGGTATGCTCCTACTGTCCATCTGTCTTAGGATGGAATGCAGTACTAAACTTCAATGTTGTACCCATAGCCTTTTGCAATCCTTTCCAAAACTTCGAAGTAAATTGTGGATCTCTGTCGGACATAATGCTTTCAGGTACACCGTGTAATCTGACAATATTATGCATATACAACTTACCCAACCTCTCCAATGTATACTGAGGTCGTATAGCTATAAATCGAGCCATTTTAGTCAGGCGGTCTACAATCACCCAAACCGCGTCAACTACTCGGGAAGTCAATGGTAACCCAGTGACGAAGTCCATAGTGATGCAGTCCCATTTCCATGCTGGTTTCGGTAATGGCTGTAACAGTCCTGCAGGTCTTTGTCATTCAGCCTTCACCCTTTGACAATTTAGGCATTGAGGTACGAACTTAGCTACATCTGCTTTCATTCCTTTCCACCAATATAATTTCTTTAGATCATGATACATTTTCGTACTTCCAGGATGTACTGAATAGGCGGTGGTATGGGCTTCCTTCATTAGTCGGTGTCTAATGTCCAAACTTTCTGTTTCAGGTACACATATTCTTCCTTTGTATTTCAGTACCTTTTTCATCATCTAAGGTGAACTCAGGAATAGTTTTATCTTTTTTGATGTCTTCTTGTACCATTCTTAGATAAGGGTATAGCTATTTTCACTTCATCAATTATATCAGGTACGATCTTCAATGTGGCAAACATATTTGGAAACTGATGGATAAACCCTTGGTTAGTTGATTCACCCGGTGCATCTATCACAAACTGCTCATTACCGTAATTGAACACTTTTCTGATGGTATACATTATGGTAGTTGTGTTAACCTCTCCTTGAGATTTTATCATCGCTTTTCTACTCAGCGCGTCAGCAACCAAATTAGCTTTCCCCAGATGATACTGGATATCACAATCATAGTCTTTTAATAGTTCCAGCCATTTTCTTTGTCTCATATTCAACTCCTTCTGATTAAAGAGATAAGTAAGACTCTTATGATCAGATTTAATCTGAAATTTTTCTCCGTACAAGTAATGTCTCCATATCTTGACAGCATGTACCACTGTCGCTAATTTCAAGCCATGAGTGGGATAGTTCTTCTCATGTGTCTTCAGTTGTCTTGAGGCATAAGCACTTACTTGTTCCCCTTGCATAAGTACACATCCTAAACCCAATCCTGATGCATCAGTGTATAAAATAAATGGCTGTCTTGGTATAGGAATAGTCAAAACCAGAGCTGATATCAATCTAGTCTTCAATGTTAGAAAACTCTGTTCACATTTATCAGTCCAAACAAACTTTTCACCCTTCTTAGTCAAACTGGTGAGAGGTACGGCAATTTGGGAATAGTCCTCCATAAATCATCGATAATACCTAGCTAAACCTAAGAAACTTCTAATTTTTGCAACGGTCTTCTGTGCTTCCCACCTCACAATAGCTTCAATCTTGCTAGGGTCCACTTTAATTCCTTCAGCGGATACAACATGGCCTAGGAATGCGACCTCATTTAGCCAAAACTCACACTTTGTAAATTTGGCATAAAGCTTCTCTTTCCGTAGTCGCTGTAGAGCGGCGTTTAGATTCATAATATGAGTTTCCTTGTCCTTGGGGTAGACCAATATATCATCGATGAATACAATGACCGACATGTCCAACATATCATGGAATACCCGATTCATAAGTTCCATAAAAATTGTTGGTGCGTTCATCAATCCAAAAGACATGACCATAAATTCAAAATGTCCATATCTGGTCCTGAATGCTGTCTTGGGAATATCACCATCCTTAATCTTCAACTGATGGTATCCGGACCGAAGATCGATCTAAGAGAACACCTTGGCACCTTGCAACTGATCGAACAGGTCATCGATCTGAGGCAATGGGTACCGAGTCTTGATTGTTAGCTTATTCTGTTCCCGATAGTCTATACACAGTCGAACACTACCATCCTTCTTCTTTATGAATAATACTGGTGCTCCCCATGGTGATATGCTAGGTCTAATTTAACCCTTGTTCAGTAGTTCTTGTAACTGTACTTTTAATTCCTTTAGTTCAGTAAGAGCCATTTGATAAGGTGCTTTAGACACTGGTGCAGTTCCGGGTATCAAATCTATAACAAATTCTGTAGCTCAGTCAGGGGGTAGTCCCGGTAGTTCTTCAGGAAATACATCTGAAAAGTCACGCACGACATCGATATCCTCCATTCGTGGTGCTTCCTTGGTGAGGTCGACCACTGAAACTAGAAACCCAACTCCTCCTTTTTCGAGGCATTTCCTAACCTTTAATGCAGAGAGGATGAGCTTTCGTGTATGGGAAAGTTTGGTTCCCGCAAAATTGAACTCTGCTCCTTCCTTGTCTTTAAATGTCAGCTTCTTTTCGGCACATAATATTTGCAGAATGCCGAGCTAACCAGTCCATTCCCAAGATGACATCAAAGTCTGCCATCTCAAGTAGAATCAGGGTTGCATCTAGAGTTTTCTCGTCATTAAGGACTGGACATGGTCCATAACCTGTTTCTAATTCCACTTCTAATCCCATCGGTGACCGTACAAGCAATTTATAATTGAGATATTTGAGTGGTAGGTTCAGCTTCTTTCCTAATGACACAGATATAAAAGAATGAGTAGCCCCTAAATCAAAGAGTACTCTGGCGGGGATGCCATTAATGGGTACTATACTTGTGATTTGCTTTAATTTAGTCTACATGTTCACACAATGTAACATACAATGAAAGGTTTAGGTCATACCTGTGACCACATCAGGTGATGCGGCAGCATCCTCAGAGGTAACAACGTAAACTCTTCCTTGTTGTGTTTGCTTTCTGGGCTTAGAGCACTCCTTCGAATAATGTCCCATTTGATTGCAGTTAAAGAATTTTACTCCTTCATTATTTGGCTTTTGTTGCTGTTGAACTGCTGGGGTAGTCTTGGCTGCAGCATTAAAACCTTGAGTACGAAAGGGTTTGAATGTCCTTGTATTCCCTCTATTATATGAATTTCCCGTTGGCCTCTTAATACCCCTGTTTCGAGCAAAATAGCTCTCTTTCTGGCTCGACTCTATCACCCGAGCAATTTATACAGCTTCGTTGTAGACTTTCTTCTCGAGTCCTAGTACATGTTCACGAATACTTCCCCTAAGTCCCATGACGAACCTTCGGGTCTTTGTATCTTCCGCTTGCATACTAACTGGTGCAAAGAAGAATAGCTCCTCAAAACGCTGTTGATATGCATCGACAGTCATCTGTCCCTGATATAAACTCAGGAACTCTTTCTCCATAGAATCTTTGAAACTCCTAGGAAAATACTTCTCAAAGAATGCCTCTTTATATATATCCCAGGTCAGTTGAGCATGCTTTGTCAACAGATACGTCCGTGTGGACTTCCACCAGTGGTGTGCATCGCCTTTCAGCATGAACGTTGCACACAACACTTTCTCTTCTTCGTTCACCATCATCATCGTGAAATTCCTCTCCATCTCATCGATCCAGAGTGCTGGCCACAATGGATCAGCTGGCTTACCACTATACTCTCTGGGCTTCATCTTTAGAAAACACTCAACTAGTCTGGAATGGTCTAGTTGATGAGGAACATAAGCCCCATACATAGGTGGTTGGTATTGATATCCACCTGTAACTACTTTAGGGTTTTGCACTTGAGCCTACATGATGGGAGTCTGAGGTGCATGGGGTACTATGTTACTTCCCCCTGGTACTGTGCTTGCATGTCCTGCTGGCATCGGTGTTGTATGTGCAGCTGGAAAAGCCATGTCTATGGCAGCTTGCATAGTAGCTTGTACCTGTTGTATTTGCTGCAGCTGTTGTGCCAAATTCATTACGGCTGTAGCCAGGTTGTAGGTGGAGCTGGCAGATTTGTAGGATTTGTCTGCCCATTAACTACGGACGGTGCCGTGTTCAGATTCTCCTGTGTTTCAGGATGTATATGGCAGTCTTCCTCCACAGGTGGTGGTGGTGGAATAGATTTTTTGCTTTGTCTAGTTACTCTTCGTCCAACAATTTTTCCGTTCTGAAGATAGTAGTGCCTGTAAGTAACCATAGCACATGTGAGGCAATCAATATAATTGTTCTCCAGTAAAAAATTTAACTAATCAAGATAATTTTCAAAAATTTTCAGATCATTCTGTCAAAAATATTGTATTTTCCATCGTAGGGTCGATGGTAGGGTCGGTATATCTCCGACCCTAGGGTCGACCCCTAATTCTCTGTCAGATCACCGAGAGGCTAGGGTCGATGAGGGGGTCGGAGGTAGGGTCGCATGTTTTGGTCGAATTATGCGACCCTAGGACCCAGAATCAGGTTTTAAATCCTGATTATGGATTCATTTATCATTCTTTCTCCTCCTTTCCGACTCAGCTCATTCCTCTGAGTTGCTACAATGACAACTCCGACCCGTTGGTGATTCTATCATACTTTCGAGACTCTCACTCCTTCTCTTCAGGTATGTGCTCTATTGTTGCATGTTTTTAAGGTTTCCTAACTAGGGTTTCGCCCATTTCTATAGTTTTCTTCAAATTAAAATTTCTCCAATCGTAAAAATTTGATTTTTATCGAGGGATTTTGCTGTTGGTGACTCAATGGACGAAAGCCCTAAAAAATATTCAAGTTTCATCGGTTGGTTATCGAGAAACTTAAAAATTTCAATTTTTGACCTAATTTTTCGAGATTTTTGAATTTCTTGAAATTTCTTCAAATTAATCTTCTTAGATAAAATTTCCAACTGTATAAGTCTTGCAGGATAGTTAGAATCTATTAAAGTCCTCCTGCCCAAGTGTATGGGTGAAAAGTGAGGCTTTTGAGCAATTTATGCCGTTATAATGCCAAAATTTTTGGGGTTTTTTTACCATTACTAAGCTATTATCTATTTTTCTTTGTTTTGGCAGATAATATAGCTCGTACCAAAGTACCTAGGGTTCACGACCCAGTTTGTTTCCGTTTTAACGAGGCCGAGGCTCAGTATGCCCAATATGCTCGTATGAAGGTTGAGGGAGGTCGTCGTGTGGACTTGGCTAACCTAGCCTTGTTTGATGTAGAGAGAGCATTTGGTGACATGGGCTGGCTTCCCGTGATCACCTACGATGCCTGTACCCGTCCGAATTTGGTGAGATAGTTCTATTGTAATCTCTAGGTGGTGGGAGATCACAATGACACTGAGAGGGGTAGGAAGCTCAAGATCACGAGCTACGTCAAGGGAGTAGAGATTTCCTTCGCCTGCCAGTAGTTAGCGGACCTCTTGGGCATATCATATGACGGCCCCTTGGTATACTGTGCTCCCAGAGAGCCCCGGTTCTTTTCCTTGGAGATGCGGGCTGAGATAGACTGTCAGCTTATCAGAGAGGATCGCTGGGAGATGAAGGCGATCAACCTACGTCCAAAGCCTCGGGTGTACTGTAAGATCATCCAGCACAACCTGATACCCCAGAGTGGACACTATGAGAGGATTTCCCAGTTGACCCAGTATTTACTTTAATGTATATGCACTAGGCAGCCTGTCTGCCTCCCTTATATTATTATGCGGACGATGATCTGTGCTACGCTGCCTGGTCAGATAGGCAACCTGTCCTATGGACGTCTGATCACCACCCTGCTTATCTGCCTGGGTGTTGATTCAGTGGATGAGAGGATTCAGGAGAAGACTTTCTCATCAGTGCTGGACTGGGAGGCTATCTGTAGGATGGGCATGCGGGACATCCAGGTCAGTGATGAGGAGAGGAACGCTCTGGTGCGTTCTCGTACTCGGGTGGAGGTGGCAGACGCTGAGGCAGCAGTAGCAGCCGCTGGAGCAGGGGTTCATGGGGGTGATGCTAAGGATGAGGATCGTATGTACATGGATGTGGACTCCATACCTCCTCCATCACCTCTGCATTCTACTGGAGCTGGTCCATCACAGACTCCTTCATGCATGGCTGGTCCTTCATGCCCACCATCTGATGATATGATGGGATTACTTCGTGAGATCAGGGAGGCTCAGCGTGCGATGGATTCGAGGGTGGGAGAGCTTCTAGATGCTCAGCGTGCGTCTGATCAGCGGATGACTGCATTGACGGCTAGTCTCCAGACGAGCCAGACTCAGGAAGCTTGGTTGACTAGAGTCTATGCTGAGGATTATGACAGAGACCGCGAGGCACCGCCTCCCCCATCACCTCCAGCTTCATGGTGTATTTTTTTTCTTTCCTTTTGTATTACAGAGTAACTGTCCGGGTTGTGGACTGTACTCTATTTTAGATATGTACAAAAACTTGCTTTGGTTTGACATGTATATACGTTTGTCTTTCACTCAAGTGTATATGAACTTGTTTCTCATTTAATATATGCATTATTCTCTTTCAAAATTTTATCTCAAACAACACAGGTTCTTATAGTGTGTTATTATTACAGTTTTTAAATTTTATCCTATCTCAGTTCACGAACTTTTGTAGTAGTATACTGGTTTAAAAGACAGGGCTTGAGAGCTCTGATACCAAGTTGTCACACCCCAATTCTATACTATTCAGAATGACGTGATAAAGTGCTAATAAGTCAACGGTTCAACCAGGATCTCAAATAAGCTGTGTCCGTTTGCTTAAACCATACACATCTACAATCATAATTAGAATAAATACACAATAGCAGAAGTCTTAATATTAAATGAACTGAGAATCTAAATGTGATAATCATAAATAAAATATCCAATTATGTTGTATCGACCAAGACATAAATAAATAAAATATCAAATTACATTTCCTTAATGGTCCAATTAAAAATCTAATCGAAAACGCATGAGTTGCACTCGCATGATGAGTCATGCATATCCACTATATCTTCAGCATCCATCGCAGCAACGTGCCTGTATGCGGGAGCATTCATATAATCTTCCACAGTCGTACCTGCATCATCAACTAAAAATATTCGAATTCGAAAAGGGTGAGCACACATCACGGCTCAGTGAGCAAACAAAACAATACAACAAACATATGCATGCATTCAATTCATATCTGTGGTCTGGTATATAAGTTTGCAATTTGCTAGAGAAAGGTTTGGAGGCCGCCGCACCTCTATACATGAGTGTGTGAAACCGCTCAATGGATCAAACACCATTGCCGCCTCCACATGCACCCACCATGGGGTAGAGATAGAGCTAAAGTGCTTAGGACCGCACCGCATCACACTTCCCCTGATGCTCTACCCATACCAACACGTAAGCCCCTATTGGCGAGGGCTTACAAACTGGGCTCGCAACTATCCAATCCTAATGTCAAACAGTGTATCCAAGGCCTCACCCCAGCATCCCTCAATACGTCCATAGAGATAGAGCTAAGGCCCCCCAGCAGAGTAGAAGACTACACGGTCCAAGGCCACCTCCCCTGATGCCCTACAACGTAATAGTTCTGCTAAGGTAATGACGATACGACGATGTTAGTGGACAAGACATGAGTAGAGATAGGGCTAAAGTCCTTAGGATCGCACCGCATCACACTTCCCCTGATGCCCCACTCGCATCAAGTACACTAACCACACACAAACATTCACATGCCTATTCCTACCATCATCATCAACATCATGTTGTAAATAAACAGAATTAAATATGCATGAACAGTAATAACAGGAATAGTAGATGACATGTGATATGCACATTACAATCATACAATCATAGAATCATACATGGGATTGGACTTAATAAACAAAAATGGTTTATTATTAGCCAATTAGTTTAGGTCTTGTTCCCTCACCTTTGCTTGAGTGTAGATCCTCTTTCAAGCTTTAAGAATCACCTTTATATCAATAGAAAAACCTAACAAGTCGATAAATCTTAATTAGAATTCATTCCGACAGTTTTAAGCTTGCTGTAAAGCTAGGGTCGTAGGATGGGTCGCAGGTATCTAAGACCCTAGGGTATAGGGTCGGTTATCCATCGACCCTAGGTGTGACCATAGCTTCCCTGGACTTCTCGAGAGCTAGGGGTCGATCCTGTGGTCTGATAGGGTTGGTTACCAGTCGACCCTAAGTGCGACCAGATGTAATTTGAGTCAACTTTTCATCCTACAATCCACTCTTTCATGTTTGGATCCTTTGCCTTACTTTCATGGTCCATTCTATGATTGTTCTATGGCTGAAACTCCAAGTTACTTCCTTTACTTTGTTTACCATGATTCCCTCCATGGATTACATTGAAATCTTCCCATGGATGGATGATTTGGGTTTCTCCTAGATCCTACCCTCTTTATATACTATTCTAGGGTCTTACACAATTTATGGAGAATGTTTTCATACCTTAGTCTTGCTGAATTCAAAGATTTCTCTGAAACTCTTCTCCTTAGCCTTCTTCTCCAACTTTCCTTCTCTTCCTTCTCTTCTCTTCTCTCACTTTCAATTAGGGTTTCAAAAGGAGTAAAAGAGCCTAAGGGAGGTCCTATTTATAGAGGAAAACCTCCCAAAATATGTCCCAACGAGTTTAGGAAAGGTTCCCTTTGAATTAGGAAAGTTTCCTAATTTCTGGTTTCTGTCAGTTTGCCTAGGGTCGATCCTAGGGTCGCCGAATCTGTCGACCCTAGGACTCAAAAGTCATGGGTTGGACCCTTCTGAGGTGGGGTCGACCCCACCTGTTTAGGCATGTGTCCCTACCTTTCATTTTACTATTTTTGGGTGAATTTCATACCTGGTTATGTGATTTCCTTCACGTACATGGTCATTGTGGCTCGACCATGATAGGTAGACCTGGTACAAGGTGGTAAGACTGGTTAGTTCCGTACGGGTCTTACAGTCAAAGTGTACCATTATGTTTAGGTTACTGTTCTAGGTCAAGGATTTTAAGGTTCTTGGTTCAGTCCCAACATACGACAGATTATTATCTAGGAAAGATAGAGACATATGGATGGACATCCCATTTTTTAGTCGTATTCTACCTTCTGTTTAGCTTAATTCTAAGGACTTTTTATCACAAAGTTCTAGGGCTTTCGGCCCTCAAACTTGGTCTACAAGGCTGCACAACAGCTACAGGCTGAGCACTAGAGGTGCTGGCCCATAAATAGTGTGCAAATGGTGTCATCGACTGTACCTCATTAGCTATAGGGTGTGACAAAGGCCATGGCCGCATGCTCTAGCATGGCTGACGGTCTACTCCAACACCCCTAGTGTAAGACCCGCACTCCACTAACTTGGTCTAACCATGTCGTGCCAGGTCTTCCCATCATCCTGGACCAAGTGGACTGAGCATGTGAAGATAGATCACAAACCAGGTATGAGAGTCGAGTTAAAAATACTAAAAACATACCTAAGGTCGCATGCCTGGGTAGGTATGGTCGACCATAAGGAAGGGAACCAAAATCAAATCCAAAACCCCAAGGTCGATGATTTCGACCTTACGATCGATGGTTTATGCCACCGTATGATCGACCGTGACAACTCAGATCAGACTCCGTATTTTGGAAACTTTCCTAAACTAAGGGATTGCTTTCCTAATTGAAAGAGGACTTTATATGGAGAGTTTTTCTCTATATAAAGGACGTCCCTCAGCCTTTTTTTTTACTCTTTTAGAACATTAGTAAACCCTAGAGAAAGAGAAGGAAGAGAAGGAAGAGAAGGAGAAGGAGAAAAGGCTAAGGAGAAGAGTTTGCTGAGAAGAGAGGTATGAAACGAATCTATGGAGATGAAAACTCTAAGGAATAAGACTTTTATGGAGGATAGGCAATATCAACCTAATATGATCTATGTGATTTCCTTGAGAAAATCCCAAGGAGAACCATGAGGAGTGAATTTGATGATTAGGGTTGATAAGAAATTACTAATGATGGCCATAGGATGACCTTAGAATAAAACCCATTGAAAAACATTAGAATTGACCCAGGAAAAACTCGAATTTCGTGTAGAGTGTGACCAAAAATCTCAAGGTCGCAGCTACGATCGACATAGCATGACCAGTATGACCAGAGGATCGACCATAGGCATTCGGGTAGATTTTAGAAATCATATGGTCGCAGCTACCATCGCACCATATGCGACCATAGGGTATCGACTGTAAACAGTAAGGTTGATACAACATGAGACTATGGGACCAATTAGGCACCTATCAGTGATCTGTTTTGATTTTCGACTACTGTAACATGTCACATATGAACCCTAACTTAAATTCATATAACTTTTAGGTTGTTAAATCAATTCAAAGAGAATTTCTAGGCTTGGAAGGACATCGAGAATTGCTAACAGGTGAGGGAACAAAACCTAAATTAATTGGATAATAACAAACTATTTATTTTTATTGAGTCCAATGTCATGATTGATTCTATGCTTGTATGCAAGTAATGTGCGTCTCACATGTCATCCAATATACCTGCTATTACTGTTCATGCATATTTAATTCTATTTATTTATAACATGATGATGATGATGATGCTAGGAATATGCATGTGAATGTATTTGTGTGGTTGGTGTATTGGATGCGGTCGAGCATCAGGGGGAGGACGTGGCATGGTGGTCTTTGACCTCATTACCAGACTCTAGCTCTATCTCTACTCAAGTCTTGCCCACTAACATCGTCGTATCGCCATTACCTTAGCAAAATTATTACGTCGTAGGGCATCAGGGGAGGTGGTCTCGGGCCGTGTGGTCTCTGACTCTATCGGGGGGCCTTAGCTCTATCTCTATGGACGTATTGTGGGATGCTGGGGTGAGGCCTTGGATACACTGTTTGGCATTAGGATTGGTTAGTTGCGAGCCCAGTTTGCAAGCCCTCGCCAATAGGGGCTTACGTGTTGGTATGGGTAGGGCATCAAGAGAAGTGTTGGCGGTGTTTGATCCAGACACTTTAGTTCTATCTCTATTCCATGATGGGTGCATGTGGGACGAAAATGGTATTTGATCCATTGGGTGGATTCACACACTCGTGTATAGAGGTGCGGAGACCACCAAACCTTTCTATAGTACATTGCAAACTTAAAAATGAGACCCAAAGATATGAATTGAATGCATGCATATGTTTGTTGCATTGTTTTGTTTGCTCACTGAACTGTGATTTGTGTACACCCTTTTGGCGTCGAATATTTTTAGTTGATGATGCAGGTCCTACCATTGAAGAATCTATGAATGCGTCGACGAATGGACACGTTGTTGCGATGGATGTAGAAGCTGAAGAAGATGCGCATGATTTGTCATGCGAGTGCAACCAATATGTTTTTGCTTAGGTTTAGTTATAGTTTGAACATCGAACATGTAATTGATTATTTATTTTTATGTCTTGTGGTTTTGAGATAATTGGATTAAATATTTATTTATCACTGTTAGACTCTTAGTTCATTATCTGTAAGACTTCCACTTATTTGTTTACTACCTCTGATTATTAATGTAGAATGTGTATGAGGTTTGATATGGTGGGTACGACCTATGCGAGTCCTGGGTGAACTATTGATTTATTGGTGGTTCATCACAGCATCTGGTTAGACCACAATTGGGGTATGACAACTTGGTATCAGAGCATCTCAGTTTCTACCCATTGACCTAACTACTTCCATATGAGTCGTAAAATAAGTTAGGATAAAATTTAAAAGCTGTAATAATAACACACCATAAGCACCTGTGTTGTATGAGACATAAACTAAGAAAGAAAATAATGCACACATGTAAAGGGGAAACCAATTATATATATATATATATATATATATATATGGGAATAAGACAAATGTACATCAAATCAGAGTACAGTCCAGAATCCAGATAGTTAGTCTATAGTATAAAAGAAAAAAGATATAAAGGACAATCATGGAGCTGGAGGTGCTGGAGGAGGAGGAGCCTTACGATCTCTATCGTAGTCCTCAACATATACTCTCGCGAGCCAGGCCACTTGAGTCTGAGTTTCTCGGAGACTAACTGTCAGATCCGCTAACCGCTGGTCTGTAGAGTGTTGGGCATCTAGAAGCTGTCCTACTCTCCCATCAGTCAGGCGTTGAGCCTCTCCAATCTCACGTAACAACCCCATCATGTCATCTTGTGGTGGGCATGAAGGGCCAACTGAATGAGAAGCCCTAGAAGGGCCAGCTCTAGTAAAATGTTGTGGCGATGGAGGAGGGATGGCTTCCACATCCATGTACATCCGATCATCATTCTCCTCATCCCGACCCTCGTGTGCCTCTGCTACTACCTCTGCTGCTGTTGCTACTGCCGCCTCTGCTTCTGCTGCCGCTACTCGAGTGATAGGACATCTTATAGCATTCCTCTCATCATCACTAACCTGTATCTCTCTCATGCTCATCCTGCTGATGGCCTCCCAGTCAAGGTCAGCTGAAAAGGTGTCCTCAACGATCCTCTCATCCACTAAGTTCACCTGTAGACGAGCAAGCAAGGTTGAGATCAGCCACCCATAGGGCAAGTTGCCTCTCGAGTCAGGCAATGTAGCTCGATGTATAGTCCAGAGAATAATGTATGGGAGGCAGACATGCTGCCTAGTACAGATACAGTACAGAAGGTACTGAGTCAGCTGTGAGATCATCTCATAATGTCCGCCCTGGGGAATCAGATTATGTTGGATAATCTTGCAATAGACCCGTGGCTCTGGACGCAGGCTGACTACTTTTACCACTTAGCGATCATCTCGAAGAATCTGACTATCTATCTCTGCACGCATCTATGTAGACAAAAATTATGGCTCTCTGGGTGTACAGTTTACCAACTGCCCATCATTAGAGATACCTAGGAGATCAGCCAAATTTTGGCAGTTGAAAGAAATCGGAACCCCTTTCACCCAACTGGTGATCCAAAGCTCTCTGCCCCTTTCTACATCTAGGTCACCCTCCACGTGAAGGTGACAATAGAACTGCTTAACCAAGTCTAGGTGAGTGCAAGCCTTGTATAGGATCACTGGAAGCCAGACCATATCGCCAAATGCCCTCTCCACATCAAACAGGGCCAAGTGGGCAAGGTTCACACATCTACCCCCTTAAACCTTCTTTTGGTCAAACCAAGGATATCGTACTTCTGCTTCCACAGACCTGAAGCAAAGTGGGTCATGAACTCGAGGAACTTTGGTGCGAACCATGATAGCTGTAAGAAAAGAAAATAAGAAAAACAAGTTAGAAAATTTGGAAAAAACTGACAGCATAACGGCGTAAAATGAGAAAAAGCCTCATTTTTCAACCAATCATTTGGGCAGGAGGACTTACATAGGTCCCAAACCATCCTGCAATGCTTATCCAATCGAAAATTTTAACTAGGTAGGTCGAATTTGAACAATTTTGACAATTGGGAAAAAAACCCCAAAATTTAGGTTAAAAATGGAAATTTTCAAGTTTCTACTAAACCAACCGATAAAACTCAGATTTTCTTGAGGGCTTTCATCCATTGGGTGGCCAATAGCAGAAGCTTTGAATAAAAATTAAATTTTTACGGTTAGAAAAATATTAATTACTAGAAAACCCTACAAATGGCAAAAACCCTAGGTAGGAAAGCTTGAAATAGGAAGAGAGTAGAGAACATACCTTGTGGAATGAAATGTAGGTTGAAGATCGAAGGAAAAATCACCAAGTTTGTATGGTCGACACTATAGCAACTCACTGGTGGTGAGTTGAGTAGAAACTGTAGGAGAAAGAAGTAGAATGAGAGGGAAAACTCCCGAAATAGGTTTTTAAAACTGATTTTGGATCTTACGGTCGCACAATTCGACCAAAACCATCGACCGTAGGATCGACCGTACGATCGACCATAGGGTCTTGATAAGTTGCAAGGGATGTGATGGTCGCACCTAAGGTCACACAACATGCGACCGTAGGCCATCGATCGTATGACCTACTATTGTCTGCATTTTGAGTCTGCTTGAACTTTTGCCTATTGATTTTTTTTTTCTTGGTTCCCATTGTGAGACTAACCCAATACTACCATCATATCTTGTCTCACATGTATAGCCTTTCCAAGTACCATTCAACCAAGAGTTTAAATGGCTATACACAGAGTAAGTAGAAGGAGACAAAATGCAAACCCATCTCCACCACCTATGGAGACTAATGACAATGAAGGTCAACAAGGACAGGAAAGAAATATTGGAACTCAAAATGCTGCACCATAGAATGTGCACACCCAAGCAACCCAACCAACCTACTGTAAGCACCCCATTTTTGCCACCCTCTGCATAAGTGAACCAATATGGCAGGTTTTTGGCCTTTAACCCAATGATTTGTGATTCTCTACTGAACCCCACAGTAGGGTCATGGGCTATTATCTACTTGGATGAATAGGTTGTGAAATTATCTTCGAAATGAAACCGGATTCATCAAATTCGGACTTCAAACAAGGAAGATATCGCAGTTTGAAAGTGCAAGGGCATTTACGTAATTATTGTATGATGCATGCATTATCATTCAAACTTCAAGACATCATATCTTGGCCATCTGATATCGGAATCAGATGATTCAAAGGCCAATATTCCTTATTTTTAGTCCACTTCAAAGTGGATGTGAAAAATCCCAGGTAGAAGTCACCAGTGGGCCCCATGTAAGCTTTCATGCAAAATTATCGTTAGAACTTCAAAGCTTCATATCTTTGTCGTTCTACATCGGATTCAGATGATTCTAAGGCCATTATTCTTCATTTGTAATGTTCTACAAAGTGGACGGAAAAAAATCTTGGGTAGAAGTCTCCGAAGGGTCCCATGCAAAATTACACATAGAAATAGTCATTTAATCTTCGAAAATTCATATTTTGGTCACCCATATCCAAATCAAGTAATTTCAACTTCTTTATGTTCCATTTTTAGTATTCTACAAAGTGGACGTAAAAAAATCTCTGGTAGAAGCCTCCGAAGGATCCCATGCAAAATGGTCAGCCAAATTATCAATAATAGGCCTGCTTAAACTTTAAAAATTCACAAGTTGGCCATTTTATTTCCAAATGAAATGATTCAAGTTCCAATATTCTTCATTTTTAATGTTTTACAAAGTGAACGTAGAAAATTTAGAATATATGCTATAGAAAAATTCCATATGGAAGGGTGACAGAAATGGACTATGAAATGTCAACCTTAGTCCAAACCAGCTTAATCCAGCTTAGTCTAACTTAGCCCGACCCAAATTTCGGACCAATCTAGACCAAGTTATGTCAGTCCATATGCATGCATTTCTTTTATATATGTATAATGTATAATATATTATTGTATATAATATATATATATATATATATATATATATATATATATATGTATGTATGTATGTATAATGTATAATATATTATTGTATATAATACATATATATATATATATATGTATGTATGTATGTATAATGTATAATATATTATTGTATATATAATATATATATATATATATATATATATATATATATATATATATATATATATATATATATATATATATATATATATATCTTATGGATATATTATATATATATGTGTGTGTGTGTGTATACATATATATATAAATGTATTAATACATATAATATATCCATAAGATATATATATATATATATATATATATATATATATATATATATATATATATATATATATATAGTTAGGAAAGAGAGAGGAAAGTGAGGCCGTGGAAAGAGAGAGGAAATAGAAGCCATTGGAAAGATAATGAGAGAAAGAAAAAAGGAAAGAGAGAGAAATAAAAAAAAAAAAAAGGTAAAAAAAGATTCCCCTTCATGTTTTCTAGAAAGAAAACATAAAAGAGAGAGGGAGAAAGAAAAAAAAGGAAGGAAAGAGGAAGGAAAGAAAAAATAAAAAAAAGAAGAAAAAGAAAAAAAAAGGAAATGTTTTATAAGAAAGAAAACGTGAAAAGAGAGGGAGAAAAAAAAAAGGAAGGAAAAGAAGGAAAAAGAAAAGGAAAGAAGAAAGAAAGGAAAGAGAGAAGGAATTTTCTAGAAGAAGGAAAGAGAGAAGGGATTTTCTAGAAGAAGAAGGAGAAAAAGGAAAGAAAGGAAGAAGAAAAAACGTGGGAAGGAAGAAAAGAAAACAAAAAAGAAAAAAATGGAAAGAAAGGATTTTCTAGAAGAAAAAAAAGAAGAAAAGGAAGGAAGAGAGAAGAAGGAAAGAGGAAGAGAGGATTTTCTAGAAGAGGGAGAGAGGAAAATGTGTAGAATAGAGAGGGAGAAGAGAAAAGGGAAGGAAGAGAAGAAAGAAAATAAGAAAAAAGGAAGAAAAAAAGATTTTCTAGAAAAAGAAGAAAGGAAAGAAGGATCTTCTAGAAAAGGAGAGAAAAAATATAAATAGGCAAGAGAAGAGAGAGGAGGGTCTCTTTTTTCAAACCATAGAGAGAGGAGAACGAGAGTGAGAGAGAGGAGAACGTGAGTGAGAGAGAGAAATGTGAGAGAGGGAGAAAGAAAGAGAGAAGAAAAGAGAAAAGAAAGAAAAGAGAAGAAGAAAAGAGAAAAATATAAGAGAGAGAGAGAAGCAGAAGAGAGGAGAAGAAGGATTCGCATTCAAAGGGGGTTGATACAACCTCCAAACACCCTTCATCGATGGTTTCGCTCGATTTGAGCACAAGGTTAGTACTCTAAACAAATTTAGAGGTCGTTATAATGCTCGAATGCCAATTTTGCTTGAAAAAGGCTAATTTTCATGAAATCTCAATCATGAATGCTCTATTACATGCTTGTTAATGTTAGGATTCCTATGTCTAACATTTTTCATGATTGATAATTTGTCTAAGATATTCAATGATGAATTTTTGAATGATATACAATGATGATTGATGTTTTTTACAAAATTCATAAAGTGGTTTTCTGATCTGAAAATTCCAGATTTAGGATTCAAACTTAGGGCGTACATCATATGTATTTTTTCTAAGATTTTGAAGCCCAAAATTTTATGGGAGTCTCTCTGATATGTTATAAGACTACCCTACAAATTACATTCCATTTGGAATTGGGAAAATATATCAAAAAATTTATCTTTGACATTGCCGTTTTTCTCGGATGTAATGCAATCCTCCATCAAAAAGTCTCTAGACAAAGGTCTTATAGCCATAATCAGAAAATCAACTTAATATAAACTTTTAGACATAAAATTATTATAAAAAATGGCATTGGTTTCATATTTTTTCAATTTTTTTTAATTGATATCAATTTTTACGTGCATAGTACTCTTATTTTGAATCTGTCATTATGTACTGATTTGCCAGTTTGAAAAAAATCATTTTCACAAAGAAAATATACTGTTTTAACTTGTTTTTCATGATGAAATTTTAGATCAGATAGTTATCTACATAGACATATGTCTGTATTTAATTTTTATTAAGAATAAAATTTTATTTGGAATTTATGGTGCAACTGGTCAAAAATCTGGAACAGATTTGACCAGTGCCCATGTTCGGTCTTAGGGTATTTCTTTGACCTATTTTTGCTTTCTTTTGGGATTCAACTCCTTCATATGAAATATAATATATTAATTCATCTTTCTATGAAAAAATGTTGAGCTTGATTTGAGTTTTGAAAGACCTACTTATGGTCATTCTTGTGTAATGTGACAAAATCTGAATACAGTTCATAGTTTTGTCCATTATCTGGAACCTTGTGTCACAATTTTGATAGTTTTGAGTCATTAATCATCCCAAATTTATTTATAAAAATTATATTTTTTTCAAAGAACATTAAACATATGTTTAGTTTCAAAAAAAGGTTTCATTGATGTCTCATTCATTATAACATCAATGATTGTTTAAGTGAATTCTGCCATATTTGGATAAATGGCTATATTTGGAGCATTCATATGCTTTGTTTGGATTGTGCATACCATGTTTGCCTCATTCCATGTGTTGCTATTTTTGGTAGAATAGATAAATTTTTACCATATTTTAGCAAAATCTTAATAATTACTATTTTTAAGTCTTACTATGCATAGAAAATAGCATATAAGATCATTCCTTTTTTTGAAAAATTCATGTCATATATGCATTTTATGATTGGTACTTACCATATTGATATATAAATGCATATTAGATCTTGCCATATTAGATTTTGCTATATTAGATCTTGCCATGCTTAGATCTTACCATATTAGGTACTTGCCTTATTTGCAATACATGCCATATTAGGAAGATTTTCATAATCTTACTATATGTTGTGATAGTTACCATAAATATCATACATGCTATGCTTAGAATATTCTTTTTTTGGTAATAATTTAATTTATGCTGCACCCTAGTTGAACAGCCATATTTGTACACCTAGCAAACATATTAGGTGTGGGGACATGCATTTAGGCACCCACATTCTTAGGGCATAATGGGAATAATAAAAACCTTAATAAAGAAAAAAATGCTTTGCCAAACTTTCCAAAATTAGAGCTTAGGTTGAAAAGGGTAATTCAGGATGATTTTGCCCCTCGGTAAACCCTAAACCTAGAATAGGTTCTCAACCCTAAACCTAGAATAGGTTTTAAACCCTAAACCTAGAATAGGTTCTCAACCCTAAACCTAGAATAGGTTCTCAATCATTAACTTAGAACAGGTTATCAGCTCGAACTACACGGATTTTGATTCCTAGGGTAAACCCTAGGATACGTAGGCCATTTGGGGGAATCCCAAATTCGGATCCACACCTTAGTCCACACAGACTATCCATAGATCCACTAGGATATTCACCCACATTTTGACCCAAATAGGGTTATTTAGTTCGAACTACGCTGATTCTGATTCCTAAGGCAAACCCAAGGATACGTAGGCCATTTGGGAGAAACCCAAATACGAATCCACACCTTAGTCTACTGGGACAATCCATAGATCCACTAGGATATCCACCCATCATTTCGAATTACGCGGATTCTGATTCCTAGGGCAAACCCTAGGATACGTAGGCTATTTGGGAGAAACCTAAATTCGGATCCGAACCTTAGTCCACTCGGACTATCCATAGATCTACTAAGATATCCAGCCATTGCAACCCAGCCTAAACTATGCAGATTCTGATTCTTAGGGTAAACCCTAGGATACGTAGGCCATTTGGGAGAAACCCAAATTCGGATCCAAACCTTAGTCCACTCGGACTATCCATAGATCCACTAGGATATTTACGCAAATTTTGACCCAAATAGGGTTATCCAGTCCGAACTACGTGGATTCTGAATCCTAGGGTTTGTGATACGTAGGCCATTTAGGAGAATCCCAAATTTGGATCCAAACGTTAGTCCACTTAGATTATCCATAGTTTCACTAGGATATTTACCCACATTTTGATCCAAATAGGGTTATCCACAATCTAACCCAGAAAGTGTTATCCACATTTTAACCCAGAATGGATTATCCATATTTTGACCCAAATAGGATTATCCACATTCCAACCCAGAAAGGGTTATCCACATTTTAACCCAAAATGGATTATCCATATTTTGACCCAAATAGGGTTATTCTTAGATCTACTAGGACTTCTATCAGTCCACATGGACTATCCATATCCTAATCCAAAGGGTTTCTCATCCTTTCAAGCATAAATTTCAACTTGAACAATGAACGTAATCATGCACAAGCATAAATCACATCCATAAACTTTAATCACACCTGAACTACGATGGTGAACCTGATTTTCAGAATAATTCTGTGATACGTAGGCAATCTGATGTGTCACACCCCAAATTTTGGACTAACCAGAATGGTGTGATGAACCGTTAATAAACCAACGGTTCAACCAGGATCTCAAATAGGCTATCCCCGCGTTATCTAAATTTACACACATCCGTAATCATAATCAAAGTAAATACACAATAGCGGAAGTCTAATAATAAGAAGAACTGAGAATCTATGTGATATTAAAATTTAAATAACAATTTATTCTGTTTCAACTGAGACATAAATATTTAAATACCAAATACATGTCTTAATAAATCCAAATAAAGAAACCTATAAAATTTTTAATCAAATACACACGAATTGCACTAGCAAGAGGAGTCGTGTGTATCCACTTCAGCTCCACCTTCCATTGCTGCCATGTTCCCGTACGCAGACGCATTCATATAATCTTCAACGGTATAACCTGCACATCAACTAAAAAAATTCGAAAGTCGAGGGGTGAGCACATATCATGGCTCAGTGAGTAGCCAAAACAATGCAACAATACATATGCATGCAATCAATTCATACCTTTGGTCCGGTTTAAAGTTTACAGTATGCAATAGAAAGGTTTAGGTAGTCAAATGTCGCGTTTATTGACCCCGCCTCTATACACAAGTGTGTGACGTCACCCGAAGATCACGTTTATCGTCGACTCACATGCACCCAACCATGAACATTATATAACAAAGGTTAACGTTTATTGTTATATATTGCCATACCAACACGTAAGCCCCTATTGGCGAGGGCTACAAACTGGGCTCGCAACTAACCAATCCTAATGCCAAACAGTGTATCCAAGGCCTCACCCCAGCATCCCTCAGAATGTCCATAGAGATAGAGCTAAGGCCCCCCGGTAGAGTCAGAGACTACAAGGTCCGAGACCACCTCCCCTGATACTCTACGATATAATAGTTCTGCTAAAGTAATGGCGATACGACGATGCCAATGCACAAGACTTGAGTTAGAGATAGAGCTAAAATGCTGAGACCCGCCAAAGGTTAATGTTTATTAACGTTCTCATCACACCTCCTCTGATACTCGCTCGCATCAAGTACACCAAGCACACACATACAAGCACATGCCTATTGCTATCATCATCATCATCATCATGTTATAAACAATAAAGTAAATATGCATGAACAAGTAATAGAAATATTGGATGGCATGTTGTATGCACATTTCAAACATATTCGCATAGAATCAAACATGGCATAGGACTCAAGAAAATAGAAAATAGTTTTGTTATTAACCAATTAGTTTGGAGTTCTGGTTCCTCACCTTAGCTTGCTAAAAGATACTCTTCCAAGCTTTAGAATCACCTTTACAATGTTATTAGATTGCTAGAAGACCTAACAAAGTCAATAGAATTTAATTAGAATTAACTCCAGATTTAAAAACCACTCTGTTAACTGAGGGTCAGAGGTAGGGTCGGAGTCCTGATTGACCCTGGGTGCGACCCTCCCCAAACTCTGAACTTCCCGAACACTGAGGGTTGATGGTCAGAATCACCTAGGGTCGGATGGTCATCGACCCTCGGTG